>CM023957.1:6087823-6168267 GCA_013407115.1 Glycine latifolia
AAAAAAGAGGGTGTAAGTAGCAAGTGCCCTATATTAACCTAGAACTTAAAACCCATAATGTTAATCCATTATGTACCCAACTGCCTTTGAGTCCACCAGTAAGAAAAAACAAAATTAACAAGGGTCATCCACAGCTTAATTTAAATTTAGTGGGCGTTTATTTAACGTACTAAATTATACTCCTGGATATAATATTTTCAGGAAAACTATTATTGAAAATATTATTCTCATCAAAGTAACTATTTAATATTCTTTAAATATTTTAAAAATTATTTCAACTAAAAAAATTGAAAGTTATTTTAGAAAATAACTTTCATTTCCATGGAATATATTATTCTCATTCTTTTACATGAGAATAGAAATAAACAAATCACGTGTCATATATAGTCCTAGGAAAAAATTATGTCTGAAAATAATTTTTTATAACTTGTATCAAACATGATAATGATATCATTCTCATCTCATATTTTCGGAAATAAATTTATATGACTTGAACCAAACTCCATCACTCTTAGATTAGAAAATCACATAAATTTGAAACCCCACGAGTACAACAAAACAAAAGCAACCCAAGGGTTCCCCTTGTGTGATTGCTGCGGCTGAGCTTAATCATGGAGGCTTAAAGTTTACGAATGCCATGGAGATGATTAAGGGCAGGGAGAGAGGGCCAATTATTTATAAGATATTTCATGGATTGATTCTTTAGCAACACATCTAAAATGTTGCAACTTCTAAATTTTCTTACAATATTTTTTTAACCGGTTATACTAAAAACTGATTAAGAATTCTGTAAAATAAAAAACTGATTTAGAAAATACTTGCTAGATCAATTCTGAGTACAATCGATCTAAAAAGTCCAGGATAAGTTTTCTGATTTTTCTGTCAAAAAACAAAGTTTCTGATTTCATATATGAGTTCATATTTTTATTTTCACACTAATTACAAATTTCTCATTCTTTGTTCCGACAACTTAAAAGACATTTCGAAAACATAACATTCAACAGGATATTAAAAACGTTTTGAAAAAAATGATGCTTCCTCTAATATATGTCCGACTTTCCTCTAATATTTTGTTTACATGCAAAAATTAATCCGAAATTATAAATTATACGTATTAAACACCAGCCCCCCAAATCATCAGCATTAAATGGCATGATAATTATAGTTATAATACTACACATTTAGGTACCTTGACGATTTCTCAAGCAAAAAGATACGGGGAAATAAATCAATTTGTATGAATCCTATAATCTAAGCAATAAATGTTCCCCAAAAATACTTATTCTGGATTTAGCTTGGCCCAAAAGCTTGGTTGACATAATTAATTCGAAAAATCTCATTTTTGTTTTCTTGTTGATTTCAACAAGTGTAGAAGAAGAAGAAGTAGGGAAAGTTCCAAAGTACAAACCAGAGAGAGAGAAAGAGAGAACATGTTCCCATGATACGCCAGCTAGCTGACATAAAACCACAACCTCACCGCCTTTTTCTTTCCGTTGGCAATTGGCATATAACGGTGGATCAAGGAACCAGTCCAAGTCAAAGAAACTCATTCCATTTTTATCTATTAAAAATTTAATTATACAATTTTAATTGAATATTATTCTTAGACTAATTTGTAAATGTTGCAAATAATTCGTTTCCATAAAAGTGATGTTTAATTGAAATGAATTTGTTTGTCAATTGAAAGGAACAGTGTGCATAATTTTACTTTGTTTTTTATATACTTTGTTCTATGTCACCCCAAAAACAAATCTAAAATTTTGTTAAATAGAAACATAAATATGGAAGGATTCGCTTTGGCACATGAACCAAAGTGGTAAAAAAATCCCGTGTGTTACGTTGTTATTTAATTTGTTTGATGCTCTCCAGTCTCGTACCGCGGTAAACTTTTGTCTCCTTTGCACACGCTTTGTTTACGGGAGAAACCTTGGATTACGAATAATTAAAAATTAAAGAGTAAATTAGGTTGATACATTTTGAAGCTTTTTCATATTGCACATAATTTTGTTTTTTTATTTATTGCTACGTCAATTTTCTTAACTGTTTAAAAATATTATCATGATATTCTTATACACTAACAAATTTTCAAATTATTCAAAAATATTAAGTCATATATTTCTATAAGAACAATGATGGAACCATGTTAACCCTCCCCGCCTCCCATTCACGACATTTTCTTTTTACATCTGTTTTAAAAGAAACTCGTTAGGTGCAGAAATATATTCCAGATTTCTATAATAATAAAAAGTATGTTTCAGTCGGAAAGATTTTAGTTTAGCAATGAATTAAAATAATATAAATATCCAAATTCGTTTATGAAATTACGAGGTGCTGAATAAATTATTTTTCAAGAAAATGGAAATTTTAAATTTATTTTTTAATATATAAAAATGTGTTTTACAGATAATTTAATAATAAATCAATTTTAAAATTTTATAACTTAATATTAATTTGATTATAAGAATATAATTTATTATTAAATTAGTCCTTAAATATTATAATATAATAATAAAATAATTCCATAATTTTAACAATAAAAATAATTTATGACACTTTTTATATATTCAGCCTTGTGTTTTTCATCTTTAGACCAATAACAAATTTAGTGATTCAGGGCGTTTTGTACATAGTTTCTATGTTATTTTCAAAAAAAAAAAATTAAAACCAATAAACTTATTATAATAAGTAACAATTTATGATTGGATATCATAAAAATTAAAAAAAATACGATTATTTTTAGTCAGCAAACCAGAGTTAGGGAGAGTACACAGATTCGCTCTTTCCCTAAGTGGCCAGTGGTCGTGGGGCTCACGTCCTTGCTAATCCCATATTCTTAATATTTGCGCTTCGCATTTAATTACTAAATCTTTAAATTAAAAACTAAAATGATGGATAGATAAAGAAAAAACAAAACCTAATAAAAATTGCTTAAAACTGAATTGTTTTAGGAATAAAAAATAGAAACATGATAAGGATTACATCACACTCAAATAAGTACTGTTATTAGTACTAATTCGTTGATGCTTCTAACGATATTTTATTTTCTGATATTTGGTTTTGGCACAGTGTTCTCTAAGTCTACTGAAATCTATTTAAGAATTCAATAAGAGGATAAATAAGTCAAGTTTGAAATTAAAGATTGATTAATAAAAAATCTGCTTACTCCATAATTGACTTGTTTATTTCAATAAATTAAATTTGAGATTAAGATCTGACTTATTTAAAATATCAAGTCGAAATTGGATTGTTTATTTATTTATTTTTAATTGAACTTGTTTTCTTTTTTTATGAGTGAGAAATTAAAAAAACAGCAAGCAAAAAGCAACAGAAAGAAAAAGAGAATAAGGAAACTAAGGCCTAGTATATAAGAGATACCACTTGCATAAATCATTTGAACCTGTCTTTAAAAAAAATCAAACTTAAAAAAAAATAGTATTTAACATATCAACAAGGTTTAAGTAATACATATTTTATTTTTTAAAGTAAACTCTTAAATTAATTTTCCTTTTAAATAACTTACATAGTATTCTATATAAATATTCAATATGGTTGTATATCTAAAATTTAAATTCAATTTCACTTATTTAACTAAAATAATCCAACATTATTCATGCCGATTGATTTAGTGTTAAATTCTTAAATTTAAACTTTATATAAGGGGAAAAAAACTTACCAAGCAAGTTAATGTCAACAAGTTATTATTATGATGTTTGTATATATTTAATTTTTTAAAGTAAAGTTTTAGATTTTTCTTTTGGGTTTATATCATAAGTATTATTCACTAATCTTTTCAACTATTTAATAAAGTTATATATCTACCACTCACACTTAATATTACATATTCAGTTAAAACAACATGACAATCTCATATTGATTAGTCAACAGGTTTGATAGTAAAAAACTTAAATTTTAACTTTATATGAGGACAAAACTCCTAAGAAAGTTAATATCAACATATTTTTAATATGTTATATATATATATATATATATTTTTTTTTTTAAAGTAAGATCTCATTATTTTTGTATTTGATATACATCACAAATATTTTTTTTTTAGTATTTAATGTAAGTGTGAATCTAATAATTACTAGTTAAATTCAAATAATTCCGACACTCATTGATTGTCATGGTTGATGATAAAGCCTTATATTTAAATTTTATATAAAGACAAAAATATTTTACTAACAAAAATAATGTCAATATTAGGATCAAAACAATGTGCATAATTCCAGGGACGGATTATTTTATTTTGTTTTTACTAGAAGTAGTATATATATTATTAATCAGTATAATAATATATTATTATATACTAACTAGTATATATTATTTTATTTATATATATATTGGAATTGGAAGTAGTATATTTATTATTAATTAGTATATATATTATTAATAATATATATTTTTCTCACTAAAAATTAATACTACATATACATATTGAAAGAAGTTTGAGAGTGAGGGGGCTAAAGCCTATATAGGCTGCTTTCGCCCGTATATCCGTCTATGCATGATAGATTATAGGGACCACCCCTAAAAAAAAGACCTTCGTAATATCTACAGTTAAAAATAAAATCAACCCTCACTCTTCAATCTTCATAAGCTACTATGTCTATTTGCCTCTGCATATGGAAATTGAGATTGTCTTTTTTTGGAACTTACCATACTCATTGACTTGACATTTACCATATTACCACTATTACATTTGATATTTATAAATTATAGCAACATTTTTTAAGAGGTTCATTTCTAAATGTCTCACTATATTTTTGCCCCCTAACAATATTTACTCCTTCGGTCACTAGTCAACATGCTATTAGTATATTACTTATACATAATTATTTTTTTTAAAATCAAATCTTACATTTTTTTTAAAAGTTCGATTCTTATTGATACAGAAAAAGTGTGTAATGATTGTGTTCCTATAAAAAAAGAATCATATTGTTACTAATTTTCATCAAACAATTTTGTTTTCACTTCTTTTAACAACACATCAATGTCGTTACACATTTAACATGGGATTAATAGATTGGTAAGATGAAAAAAATATAATAATAAAATGTGTAAACAAATCTTTTTTTTTTTTCAAAATAATTATAATTGTGTTATAAAATATACAATTAAATCATTGTTCTTTTAGTGTGGATGGTCGCCTAAGTTGGGTTTTGTACCTTATGATATTAAATATTCATTTCTAATCTCTTATTATTAAAGCGAATAAGTTTTTCAAAGTATTTTGTTTGTCTTTTTTCATGCAAATCTTGCTTAAAATTTCACCTTAACATATAACATTGATATTATTATTAGAATTTAATGTAAAAGAGTTTTACATTATCATCCAAACATAAAATTACCATTTTAATTATTTTAAAATAATTATTTTAAAAATTAACAAATTTATTATATATGATTAGTTGTGATTAGATGATTGTGTATAAATTTGTATATTAATTAATGCATAATCCTTTTTCCTATTATTATTAAAGTAATATATGTATTGGTTACTGCCTTATTGGTATTAAAAACGGCATGCTGATCAATAAATATATTATTGAGAATTTTTATAGTAAATGAGTCAAGAAACACATTTCATCATTAATTAATACCCTTAATTTTTATCATTAATTAGAAAGCAGTCAAATAGAAGTGAAATGGAAAAATATATTTAATAACATCACAATCTTTTTAAGTCTATAATTTTTTTTGACAGAAGGCTATAAATTTTATATATTTAATAACATCACACTATTTTGAAGCCTATAAATTTTATAATTTTAGGATGAAATATTCTTGCAGTAAAAAAGAATTCTTATACGATAATTTTACGTTAATATGAATCACTTTAATTATAATTTGATGGATTAAAAAAATTGATACGTGTATAAAGATCCACGTGATCTTTATGAATATATGGGTCCACTTATAGTTAGCATATAAAATTATTCTTAATCAAATATATAAAATATTAAGTAGATAGTACAATTTAATTCGGTTGATCTTTAACTAAAACATATCAAACCGTCGATTGCATACTGTTAGTTATGTTAGGTATCATAATAAAATTAGGGGCCGGTCTTCTGTATTTCATAGTCAGTGGATTAGATTTTTTTATCTCATAGGGGGTGGCATTTGTAATGAGCAAATGAACAATACTACAAATTTTGTTCCCCATTAAAATTCCATTTACATTACAGTGCCATGTGTAAGGAGACAGTGAACATTGAAGAAATAAATACAGTAATTTTTCCGCAAAATCCCTGCTTGTGCACTCTCTCCGCTCCTCTGTTTTAAATATTCTCTCTCCTCCTCCCTGTCCGCTCTTTAACGCGTTCACGCGTATACTTGTTGTCTCTTCTCCGTGGGTGACCACTATATATACCCACCCCTCTCCTTCCCTCTACCAGCAGCTGCAGCAAAATTAATCTCCCTTTCATTTTGTCTGCATCTGTAGTCTCTATCCCCAATCAATTCCACTCTTCTTCCCATCAAACACTTTACATAAACAACAATAAATCATTCTGGGAAACAAAAACAAAATGCCCTCATTAGAGGACGAGCTCTTCCCATCAACCCCAGGAAAGTTCAAGATCGAGCGGGCCCACCACATGAACCGCCAACTCTACCGCTGTTTCGCCTCCACCAGCACCATGTTCCTGTGGGCCCTCTTCTTAATCGCCCTCACCGCTTCCTATCTCAGCTTCCAAGGCTTCGTCGATTCCGGCAGCCGCTACCTCACCGCCTCCTGGGGCGGGATCCAGTGGGAGAAGCAGGTCCGCACCTCCGCCCAGATCCACCGTCAGGGCGGTATGTCCGTCCTGGTCACCGGCGCAGCCGGCTTCGTCGGCTCCCACGTCTCCCTCGCCTTAAAACGACGCGGAGACGGCGTCGTCGGACTCGACAACTTCAACGACTACTACGATCCGTCTCTCAAAAAAGCCCGCAAGTCCCTCCTCGCCACTCACGACGTCTTCATCGTCGAAGGCGACGTCAACGACGCGAAACTCTTGGCGAAGCTCTTCGATGTGGTTGCTTTCACTCACGTAATGCACCTCGCGGCGCAGGCTGGGGTTCGCTACGCCATGGAGAATCCCCACTCGTACGTCCACAGCAACATCGCGGGCCTCGTCACGCTTCTCGAGGCCTGCAAAACCGCGAACCCTCAGCCCGCTATCGTTTGGGCCTCGTCCAGCTCCGTCTACGGGCTCAACGAGAAGGTTCCCTTTTCCGAATCGGACCAGACGGACCAGCCCGCTAGTCTCTACGCCGCAACTAAAAAAGCCGGTGAGGAAATCACTCACACCTACAATCACATCTACGGTTTATCCATCACCGGTTTGAGATTTTTCACCGTGTACGGACCCTGGGGGAGACCCGACATGGCTTATTTCTCTTTCACTAGGAACATCTTACAAGGGAAACCTATTACCGTTTACCGCGGTAAAAACCATGTCGACCTGGCTAGGGATTTCACCTACATTGATGATATTGTGAAGGGTTGCGTCGGGTCGTTGGATACTTCGGCTAAGAGTACCGGGTCGGGTGGGAAGAAGCGTGGACCTGCTCCGTATAGAATATTTAACCTGGGGAATACTTCGCCGGTTACTGTTCCTACTCTTGTGAGTATATTGGAGCGGCATTTGAAGGTCAAGTCCAAGAGGAATGTTGTGGACATGCCTGGAAACGGTGACGTTCCGTTTACTCACGCGAATATTAGTTCGGCCCGGAGAGAGCTCGGGTACAAGCCCACCACCGATTTGCAAACTGGGTTGAAGAAGTTCGTCAAGTGGTATCTTTCCTATTACGGCTACAATCACGGCAAACCTGTAAATTAAATAATTTTGTTTTGTTTCCTTTTTTTCGGGAAGGTTTTTTTTTCTTTTTTAGTGTGGTAGGTTTTAAGTCACAGATAGAAAAAAAGAAGAAAGAACCTGGTCAAGAAGAAGGGAAACGGGATTAAAAAGGAACAAAGAAAAGAAGAGAAGGAGAAGAATTACATTCTTTACTTGGGAGACCAGCTAAAACAGCTGTTGTTCCTTCGTTGATTTCTTTTCTTTTTTGGTATTAATTGGTGTTTTTTGTTTTTTTTTTTACATTTTCTTTTTCTGTAAAGAAAGAAAGTTCGAGTTCAACCTCGATTTATTTAATTATTGTTTATATTTAAATTTAAATGTTTACTTTGTCCTAAAGTTGATTAGAGCGAGAAATGCGTTGCACCGTAATTTTCGTTTGGTTTGTTCGTTCGTCCGTCAATCATCGCTCCCTCGTGAATGGTTTAACCATTGAACTCTTACATTTAGTCAATCCAATAGTGACACTACAGGCATAAGGAGGATAAGTATAAGTTTTGTTTTATATTTTCAGACATTAAATATATAGTGGGAAGATTTGCAAGAAGCCAAGAAACACAAGCGAACAATTTGTTAGGGATAAAAGTTCAGGATACTTTTTGGTAAAAGTACAGTTTTAATATAATGAAAGTATTTTATTTGTTAATTAATTACTTATCAAATAAAGTGAAAGTGAATAAAAAATGGTGAATTTGGAGGAGGGGATTTGAAAGGTGGAGACAGCAAGGATGACAGGGACAATTGGAGAAGTACGGTATAATGTGGGAGTGTGGGACAGACAGATAGTAGTAGCCGTTGGATTTTGAGGAATTAGATAGATATATTTGTCCAGCTGTAAAGTATTTACGTAGTTGCAAGTGCAGTGGCGGTGGGTTCAGCAAAAATACAGACCTAGCTTGCCGACACTCACTCGGATGAGCAAAAGAGGCACGGTGGATGTATGGTGTAACCTTTTTCTTTTTAGATTTATAGGATGGATGGTGTGTAATCAATCTAATTTTAAATATGATAATATTGAGAGACTGATATTTAAAAGATTGCATAATACTAGTAGTATAATTTATATTAAAGATTATTTTTATAATTGATAATTTTTTTCTTTAGGTGGACGTGGATGTGAAAATTATTAAAGGTCTGGGCTTTTCTAGTGGGTCCGATTGCTTGTTGTTGTTCTGGATGTGAATGTGATCCGGTTTTCTTAAATTCCGGAAAATTTTATTCTTCTAAACATTTTCAGTTTTTTTTATCATATTATATATTTATTATACCTATAAATTTCCCTCTATTCTCTTTTTACCTGTCTATATATTACTAAAAAAAAAGTATGATGGGGAAAAATGGAATCCGATAACAAATAAGTTTTGTCCATGTTGTGGTAGTTTACTTCAAATGGGGCCCTTAGCCTCTAGCGGCAGCGATTTATTTGCGTGTTAATCATTGCAGGCTTCGGTGTTTGGAGTGTATCTTTTCTAAAATGGCATGCTAGAGGCTAAAGCAACTGCTTAATCTAATTCATTTGTTCTAGATGAACATAATACCACGTCACATCCACCGACATGCTTTATCGGCTAAATTAGCATGTGAGTTGGTTTGTCAATGACCTTCAATAAATAAAATAAATCTATACATTAATTTTTTTATTAATGTATCCTTTTTTTTACTAGTCTATTAATGTATCCTTACTATCTTATAAAAATAAATGTATCTTAAAAAATGTGTTAATGTTTTAAATTTTATAAATATTTAATATTTAATGATTAAGAAGATTTTGAATGAGATTTAGGATTAATTGTTTATCAATTAGCTAAAACCAACAACGCTGTTTACTTCATGTTTTTTATAAAATGAAATTATGAAAAACAAAACCTTTAAATAGGGGAGTTTTGGGATGTTGTTATCACTTACCAAAATTAAACAGCTTGTGCAGTTTAGCGAGTTATTGATAGCTCTTAAATAATAGTAGCTGCATATCTTAGAGATGTGCGTTCAATAAAAAGGACTTTTAATTCACCGACTGAGGCTATGTGTAGGCCAGCTTGGATTGATTGACTAGCTTGAGCGGTGGTTGGTTGAAACTATAAACTTTTTGCTTGGATAAGAATGTGAAGGGACAAAATAGTGAATCAACATTATTTATTTTTGCCATGGAAAGAGACAGAGGTGTTATATGATACTGTATTCTAAAGTTATCTCAAATCACATGGAGATTGTTCTTCTTGGAATCGAATTTTAAGTCTTGCAAATGCAGAGGATGAGTGCAATGTCTAAGAATGAATTGAGTATTTATTCCGCTAGTCTTATTATTTAAGAGTTGAGGTTACAAAATGATTATAAATATATATATTTTTTCAATTTAATGAGACGTTTTTTTTATTAAGATGAAAATAATGACGGCTCATTGTATAATTAAATAAATAATATCTCAAGTATAAGAATCCTAGTGATGCCTGTGAACTGTGATGCTCAGGCGAGCACCTAAATATGGAGATCCTAATGATAATTACAAATTTGGGTTGGAGCAAGAGATTTGTTTTAGTAGTTATAAAGTTTTATGTTGCCTCTTAATCTACTAAGACGTTTTTTACAAGTAAAAAATCGTAATGATTAATAGACATATAAGTAGATAATATCTCAAATACAAATACCTTAACGATACCTACAAATTTAAATTCTAAACTCAGTTGGTCTAACTCTTAGTCAACATTAGTTTATTTTTTATATGAAAATTATTGGAGATGTTCTTAGTCAATATTAGTCTATTTTGTTATATATTTTGATAGATCATGGTAGATCATGGTGAGGTGGATCAACCTTAATTTTGATCAAATTTTAAATGTTTGAATTATTTTCAAAATTATGGTAAAATCAATTATGATGCCAAAAAATCATTGTGGAATTGAAGTAAGGAAAAGTAGTTTCTACTTGTACCAAAATTAGTTCTATAATAATTTTATCAGTAAAATTTGAATACAATATCATTAAATTTTCAATACTTATATATTGTTCAACCAATTAAACTAGACTCTCTTAATACATATAATAATAAACTAATATTGACTAAGAACATCTCCAATAATTTTAATATACTTAACCCAAATAATGGTACTTCAATCTTAGATAATTCAATTAAATTTGTCTCCAATGAAAATTTTTATAGTGACAAATTACTCAACTCACAAATCTCTTATATTTAATATAAAGTTGAATAATTTACTAATAATAATTACAATATAATAATATGTAATCACTTAATAGATTTTAAATTATTGACTGATGATAAATAATAAAATATAAAATAAAGTTTAGATAATAAAATTAAAATTGATGTATAAAAATATATTTAAACTAAACTTAAAATATTTTTCATCAAATATAAAATATAGGTTATACACTTATTGTCTCTTAGCAGCTAGTAGATACCCTCGTACCCCACAGTTCTGCTTTAAGAACCGAACATCCCTTCGTCTTAGCACCATAGCCACAAATAAACATACCTGTATTGTCTCTTAGAACCCATCACAGGCCGCCAGTCTATAACTGTGTTTATGTCACTATGTCAGTGAGCAAGATTTTTCAATACTCATAAATGCTTATCTAACTAAACCATTACCAATTCGTTATAAATACAATTAATTAATCCCAGTACCGTTTCTTGACATGCTAAGCACAGACTTAGCTCTTTGTGAAGCAATTAGTCGCCCTTTATCAAGCCATAATGATGGTTGGGTAATAAACAATCTACTCACAAACCTATTTCTTTCATACACTATATTTGACTTTGAACATGCGAGTTTCTTTACAGATACACCACTTTTATCACGTTGGCATCTCTATAATCATTAAATAATAATAATAAAAAAACGTTTTCCTGAAATGAAGTTTTGCTTTAACTTGCAATCTTCATTTTAAACACTTCAGGGGATTCCATAAAAAAAGCTTTCCCTAAAAAAAAAACAAAAAACTCAGGGGATTATAATTTAGATAGAGTAAATGAAACCAGAAAAAAAGTTTCCTTTTTTCCGTGGTTATATATTTACTTATATCTCTCATGTTTGGTTGAACATAATTTAAAAAAGAAAGAAACTGAAAATGTTTAATTGCTTTTTTTTTTCTCATGTTTGAATATAATAAGAAAAATAGAAAGAGAGGAGGAAAAAAAGCCTTGTGAATCTGACATAATTTTTTTTTCATCTATAGGAGTTCTCTAAAAAAAAAAAGGAGAGAGAACCAAAATTGTATAAAATAACAAATTAATCCATTTTTTTACCTATTATTAATTTTTTATATTAATATATTCTATGTTAAAATTAGAAAAAAGTTTAATTACTTTGCTGGTTCGAGAGTTTTATAAATTTTTAATTAGATTTTAAAATTTGTATTGGTTTTCTGACTAGATTGCTGCATTAGGACCTAATTAAAAATATATAGAAAATTAATTAAAAATAATAAAATAATGCAAATGAATTATACATTTTAACACATTATTTTTTTTCATTCAAAGAAAAAGATACTGATCCTCACTATTTTAAAGTTCGATCGGAAGGATAATTTCGGTTAAATCTAATAAAAATTATTTTTGTAAAAGATTTAATTTGAATAATATCAATCAAATCATTATATTTTAAAATGTTTTTGATTTAATTTTACCGATGATTTTAAAATTAATGGTCCCGAAAATTTCCTCCCTAATTGGGCGTTTCACATCACCCCATCCTTTTACTACTACCAAGTTTGAAGTTTCCACAAAATCTGGAGAACAAGAGAAGTGAATCCAAAGGAATTAATTAATTAGTTAGTGGAATGCGATTCACTCTTCTTTCCCGTGCACCTGTTCCTTTTCTTTCTACCGCCTTCCTTAAATTCAAATCCGTTGCACCTTCCGCAGCGACTTTCACTAGGGTTTCTCGCATGGCCGCTTCACCTTCTTCCGCGGCGCTTCGCGACGGCGCTCCTTCCGCTTCCTCCGCCATTGATTTCCTCTCTATCTGCCACCGCCTCAAGGTGCTTCTTAGTAAACTAGCTTTCTATTCTGTAGTAATGTACTTCTTCGTTTATCAGAAGTGTCGCAGAAATTCAAGAGATAATGGTTGTTTAATTTTGGTTGCTAAAATTCTCAGTACGTGTTAACCTAAGCTTGGTTTAAGTTTCATTTGATTGGCTTTAAGTGACTTCAATAGAAGCTCGATTTTGCTCAAGTGCTGTTTGTTTGTTTGTTTGTTTTTTTTTTGTTTTTTTTGCTTTGTCTGCTTTTAATTTGTAGTGCCGTAACTTGTTTGGATTTTGTGTGATATCTGAAACAGACAACAAAGAGAACAGGTTGGGTGCGAAAAGATGTTAAGAATCCAGAATCTATAGCCGATCATATGTATCGAATGAGTTTGATGGCTCTGGTTGCATCAGATGTCCCCGGTGTAGACCGAAACAAGTTAATCCACCTTCCTTTTTCCTCAGCTGTATATATGTTTATTAATGACTATTTCTTTTGGCAATGCACCTTTTACCATTAGGATGGGAGGTAGGTTTTCTGAGACTTTTTTTTCTTTCTTTTCAGGTGCATTAAAATGGCTATTGTTCATGACATTGCAGAGGGTATGCTAATATGCTGCTTGCTTTGTGTTATTTGTCTGTGCCTGGTAAAAGTGGTTCTGCATGCCTAAACTTGTTTATGAATAATGATATAATATAGTGGACAAGTTTGGCTGAATTCAGCTGGAAAGTAATAATTTGGTGAAATGTAAATAAACCGAAACAATGGATGAGACTGAGTGAATGCATGGGCCAGGTTATGTTTGAATTTTAATAATAGATTAGTTACGAATAAGTGTTGCAGGTGGAAACCCTGACAGCACTAAGTTTTTATGATGCAAATTGATTATTGATCTGGAAACTAACATATACACATGGATTTCTCCCCACCATTCTGCTGTTTTCATGTTACACTCGATGAGAACTTGATAAAAGACTAGAAGTTCACGATTGAATTTGAATTTCATAATGCCAGCTGGTTGATTTGACGCGTGCAAATTCACAATGCGTTTGTAACCCCTATTTTGGTTTTATTAAAGGAGATTTTGGGTTTTCAAGTTATTAGGAGCTTGAACTCAAGAGTACAATATCATCATATATCTCATGCTCTCTCTTCAAAGTTCTGATCTACAATTTCATTTGTTCACTTTGGTCCTTTCTTTAATAGCAATTGTTGGGGACATAACTCCATTGGATGGAGTTTCTAAAGCAGAAAAGAATCAACGAGAACAGGCAGCACTAGATCATATGTGTAAAGTACTTGGAGGAGGATCTACAGGTACTTTTTTTTTCACTCTGTACATGAGTTTGTCAATGAGATAATAACGAAAACTCACAACTCTTGGTTTTTAATTGAATTGTCATATTGAAGCAAAGGAAATAGCAGAGTTGTGGATTGAGTATGAAGCAAATTCTTCTCCAGAAGCTAAATTTGTCAAGGACCTTGACAAGGTTTGTGGCTTTTTTGCTATTGTCTTTCAAATGAGTCACATTTGAGCCATACCTTTTGATTTGTGTGTGTTTGGTACAATACCCTGCTATGGCCTAGGGAGGCTGCATCACTAGATGGGTAATGATGCCTAACGGATTAAGAGGTCCCACTAGGGTGGGGGGCAGAGAGTGAGGGAGAGAAACTAGGGTAATGTGAAAGGGCTGTTCCATTAGGAGTAGTAATGAACCTTTTCCCGAGAACTTGCAATGTCCCAACCAAATGAGCTAGCCTCAGGTTTTTGACTGAGAATAATAAGGTATAGTGATTCATGAATTATGGACTTTTGTTTTGGATTTTCGTGATATATTTCCTTGTCTTTTTCAGCTTCTTTAAAAACTGTCTATTGGTTTATACTGATTAGTTTATCTGTTTCATTAAAAGGGAGAAGATGCTAGTGTGATGATGCTGTTCAACTATTGTTTTCCTTTGCTCTGAATCTTTTCACCGCCATTTTTAATTAAATCTAATTTCGTAAAATAATATTATTTTTCCCTAAGGGGTTGGGATATATTGCATTTTGGCCTTTGTGGATTTAACTTATGGTTAAAAGGAAGAAAAAAAATAATAAGTAGCTCATTTATTGTTAATATTCTGTCAGACAGATGATTTTGATTCATTTGCAATGATTATGTAACATTTTGGCCTGCATTTATACCTCTGGTTCTTGCCATGTTCACAACTAGTTATTTTGATTCTATAAATTTTGTTCCATACAGGTGGAGATGATACTCCAAGCTTTGGAATATGAACATGGTGAGAGGAATTTTCAATTTTATTTTTCTTAATATCTTTTCATTTTATTATGATCATATACAGTCCTTGTAGAATTGCTTGTCAATTCTTCAAACAATACATATTACAATATTGATTGTTAAGGAATTTATGCAAGTGATGTTAAATTTAAAGCATGTTAAACTTTTGGCACCATGGTCTTCCTGGATTGGACGAGTGTCCTCTATAATTAAGACAAGGTGGGTGGAGGGTTAGAGGTTGTGATAACTGATAAGTCTTATCATCTCTGGCAACAAGTTGACTATTATGGGTCACTTTGTTTAAACTTATTTGTTGAAATAAGTGTTTATTTTAATAAAATAAGCGACTTTCTGTTTTTTTAGTGTTTGTTTAAACTGTTTCTGCTTAAAAAAAACATTTTTCTGTTTATTTTAAGAAGTAAATCCTATCTATTTCTTAAAAAAACAGTTGCATAAAAAGCACTTATTTTAAAGTTGTTTTTTTTAAGCTTAAACAAACTCACCCTATATATAATATTCTAGCTAGGATATTTGTTGTGTATAGGGTATCTTTAGTGACAACTGATAAATTGTATTACAATAAGGATGATGAGGATAAACAACTATTAAACTGTGCATTCATATTTTTACAAAGGTCTCTGTAATCAGTAATTTTATGTCATGGGCGTTTTAGGTAGAATGGCAAAAATAACGGTGTATCTCTTGCATTTGGTTCGTCTCTTCTGTTATCTACTTATATGACAAATATTGATTTTGACTACTCAGTTGTAATAATCTAATTTTGTAAAAGTGTGGTGTGGCATGTAGAAGAATGCCGGATGCATTCTCCTAGTTAAGATTACTAACAAAAATTACTTAAGAAGTACAATCAATAATTGTTTTAAATTCCCTTACATGATGCATTTAGAGTTTAAAATTTATACTATGCTTCAAACATTGGAATGAGTGGGTATTTTGGTGATTGTCATTTTCGTTTGTAGATTTGTTTGTGTAAAATCCATATGGTCTAGATCTTCTAAAATTTGTTCTCCCATGAATTTTTGCAGAGCAGGGGAAGGATCTGGATGAATTTTTCTGGTCAACTGCTGGTATGATTTTCTTCAAAGTGTGATTTATTAGTTTATGTTCTGAAGTTGAATGATTGAGGCTAGATATCGTGTTTGTTAACAAAAAAGAAATTCCACATTAATGATTTTTTTACCTGCCCCTTCTTTTGTATGTGTGGAACAACATGGATAAGCCTCAGTAATCAGTGGTACATGGTTGCTAACATGAGATGGAATGTCACACGACATTTCAAAATATAGCTTTCAAAGTTCCTACTTGATTTGGGGTTTGATCATATGGATTTGATCACTTTGTTCAGTTGGTAAAAGTTGAGCACTGAAGAGGTGCCTGGAATTAGTTGATCATGTGTTGGAGGATGGATGAATTGTTCACTTGTTTTTTGATCCATTTTTTTTCCATAATTTCTTTTTTCACTTGTTTACAAATTTTCAATTATCTACTTTTTATGATTTGATAGTTTTGATAATGTATTGGAGAAAATTGTTACCCTTTTGCAGGGAAGTTCCAAACTGAAACTGGCAAAGCCTGGGCGTCAGAGATAGTATCGAGAAGGAAGAATAATAAATAAATCTCCCATTATGAATCTTCCTTTCAATGGGGTAGGGATAGGTGGGGGGCTGTATTTGGTTTGTTGATGTGGGTTTTATGTTCTTTTGGTCACTGGCAAGAGTGGGAGTAATAGATGGTAGAGGGATAATAACAGCGGCAAGATGGTACGGACCACCTAAAAGAAGAGATATTAAAGCTGTGTATGAAGCATCATATAGTGAAATTCACTAGGAGATTTAATCTCACCATAATCAATTTGTTCAACTATGTCCCATCATTAGTTATCATTCAAATAAGTGGACTGAAACTATTGTTGAACTTTAAAAAGATAAATTCCATGAATTTTTCTTGCTATGGACTAAAGCTGGGATCATTCTCTTCCCGTGTACTACGTAGAAGTATTTTTCCCGATATTTATACCCACAGTATCTTATTTTTTTTGAGGCACAGTATCTTATTTTAAAAACATCAGAAAAAGTCCAATGATTAAATCAACAAAATATTAAATTTAAGGCCATGTTGACGGGATGCTAAAATATTAAAGCCATGCTATTCCTTATAACTATATCACGTTGAATGATCCCTCTTATCATTTCAATATAATATTAATATTATATAATATATCATTATAAAAAATAGCTTTATGTTTACCGAGAAAATATTTAAATTTAAATTATGTTAATATAAGTAATTAATGTTAATAAGTATGTAATAATGTCTATGCGAACAGAAATATAAATAGAAAATATTATAAAAAGGATATAAAGAAAATCTACTATACAATATAGTATAAATTTTCCACATTGGCATAGTCTTTATACTGCACTGGAAAAGGTTTTGATTAATACTTCTAAATTTTCTTTGAAATGGTTATTAAAACTGTCCAATTGAGGATAGATGTCAACTCTATGAAATTTTCTTTAACCCATGGTATCTTTTTTTCTTGTTCCTGTTGTTAGATAATTTGGTAACTTAATTTAGTTTTATCCTCATCATGTAAACATGGGCCTCACTTTCTAATATGTATTGTAATTTTATTTTATATTATAAATTAGAATTTTTAGTTTGAAAAGTGAAGTTCTCATTTTTTAAATTTTCATAAATACAAATTTTTCTTTATTGAAAGATGTATGTACACTATTTTTATAATTAATTAAAAAATATTTCTCTCAATTATTTCAAACTATCCTTATTTTTATATTTTATTTTTTCATTGTTTATTCATTTTAATTAAAAATAATTTTATATCACAATTTAAATTATTTATAATAAATATAAATATAATTTGTCTATTTAAAATTATTTATTAATTATAAACTATAATTATAGTTATGTAATAAATATTTATCTTGACAAAAATATTAGTTATATTATTAGCCAATTTTTTTCTCTTAGATTTTCATTTCACTTGGGTTTTTTTATCCGTTAAAGTTTTAGACAAATATAAAAAAATTTACAACAATTCACGCGTACGTAGTTCACCAATCCAAATATACTTCCATGGTTCATTTCACTCTGTCCGTATACATTTTAAGAAAGTCTAGCTAAGTTGTTGTAAATATGTGAGTTGAACTGTTATGAATGAAAAAATAAATTCGGTCTATACACACAGTTGAGTCATGAGTGTATAACATCATGTTGCTACTTTTCTTTCTTAGCTGGTCCACACAAACTGAAATTCGTTGGGAAAGGGCGCGTAAAAGCAAGGTTGCTTTTTCCCCGCAGTTTGAGGCCATACACATACTTTTCCCACTTTACTCCTCCAACACAAAAACTCAATCGTAAAGCCATTTCACTTCAACTTTGCATTTGCACGTAAATCTCAATCCAAATCAAATCAAATGGCCTTCATTCGTATTCGTAACCTTCTCCGTTTCTCCACACACGTACGTATAATGCTACCATACTATGACTCATTCTTCTTCAACGTTACATTCTTGCTTAACACTCATTCTTCTATTTCCTTCCTCGCAGGGGACGCTGCTTTCACCTTCTCCACTCGGACCAGGTCTTTTCCTTAACATCACTTCCTTTATTATTATTCCCTTTTTAATTCGTTTTCAAACGTCCATTGTAATTATTACTATATTGCCTTCTACCTGTTTGTTTCTTTTTCTTCTGCAAACAAACGTTAGAAATAGAAAAAAGAAAAAGACAAAAATCGCGTTTAACGGCTACATGAGAAACCATTTAGCTGAGCCTTGTATAGTGTAGGGTTTTCGGGAAGCTCTCGAAGCTACAGCGTCGTTGAATCTTCGAAACATTTTCTATTGAAGTCCGACGATGAGGAGATATTCGCACTCCGACGCGAATTCGAAGCTGCCAAACAGAATTTTCTCAGTATTCCCGATGCGCTCCGAGAAATGCCCAAAATGAATCCTAAAGGTTCGTCGGATGATCGGTTGCGCTTCAACTTGTTTTGAAATTGCATTGTTTCTGAATGTTGATCGTTTTCTTTTTTTATCTTTCTTATGTGTATTGGATTAGGCATATATGTGAATAAGAACGTGAGATTGGACCAATTGCAAGTTTATGGGTTCGACTATGATTACACATTGGCGCATTACTCGTCTGATTTACAGACTTTGATATATGACCTTGCCAAGGAGTACTTGGTTAGTGAGGTTAGCTCTGACAACACAGTACTGCTTTATGACTATGGTTCCTTTCCTTACTCATCTTGTTGCTCCTTTCAGCTTAGGTATCCGGAGGTTTGCATTAGTTTTAAATATGATCCAACTTTCCCCATCAGAGGCCTATACTATGATAAGTCAAAAGGGTGCCTCATGAAGCTGGATTTCTTTGGTTCGATTGAGCCGGATGGATGCTTCTTTGGAAGACGCAGGGTATGCGGCACTAATTCTTTTTGTTTTATTAGGAAGTTGCATACATCTTATTGGATTCTATTGTTTATTTTCATTTGGTTTTAAACTTTTTATAAAGCTTCTCTGTGGTTCTAAATTCTAATTATCCACATACAATTGGAACTGTGTAATGTTAGGGTTTTATAGATTGCATAAGGACAAATTAAATGCTAGTTCGTCAGTCAGCATAGTTTGTCTGTTGTTAAAAAAATGAAAATAGTGCCAGTAAAATAGTGTTTATAACAATTTCTTTCTTTTGTATAATTTTACAGCTAAGCCATACAGAAATACGTGACATATATGGCACACGGCATATTGGTCGTGATCATGCTCTATCACTTGTTGGTTTGATGGATTTCTTCTGCTTCAGTGAGGTTAGTTCCCTGTTGTCCTGTCATTCAATAATAACTTCTGCTTTTGTGATGTTCAATGTTGGAGCTTTGCCTCAGTGAACTTTTATGCAGTGTGTCTTGTACTTTTCATATGTCAAAGAAGATTATTGTTATCCTGAGTATGCATGTCATAAACTGACACAAATAATTGACTACCATCCGCATATCGCCTTCAACATACATCCAGAATGGCCATGCTGCAGTATCTTTCTGTGTTTGAGCCCAGTCATTAGAAATAGACATAGGATGTGGGGTAAAGTTACATCTCTGTTTATTACTATCGTAAGAAACAAATTTGTTCCTTTAAGGGCACAAGTTTTTTGGTGTTATTTAAAAAAAATTGAAAAAAAAAAGCAAAAGCCCCAAAAAAGTAGTTTTGGTGCTTTTTTAATAAGCTAATAAGAGTACCTTTTCAAATGTTTATCCAAAGGCACCCTTAATGGGACTTGACCTAGTGTATTCAATCTTAACTATTCTCACTTCAATTTTCCGTTTGTTTTGTTGTTGACTGTTCCACTCAAAGTTTCTGTTCCTTTTAAATGTCTCTTTGTTGATATAAAGCTAACAAAAATATTGGTTTCCTTCAGTTTAACTGAGTGCAAGATCTGCTTTGCATAGCTAAGCAGGTCTCTTAGAATGTTAGGGCTAAGCTATACCTCTACCACCAAGGGAAGAGTATATTGCCAATTTGTTGAATTTATAAAAATTGCACCACTATTTGAAGGGCAAACTCCTATGATGGAGTTGATGCATTTGAAATTTGAAAAATCTATTGAAAGTTAAAATTCCCTTTTCCAATTTCATTTGCCCCTTCTTGGGCTGTCTATTTGACTTGTGATGTTTCTTTCCACTGTTAATTCTTAGGTTGAGAACTGATTGTTTGCATTGTTACTCTGTAGGCATGCCTTCTTGCAGATATAATTCAGTACTTTGTTGATGCTAAGCTAGAATTTGATGCTTCCTACATTTATGAAGATGTTATTCGTGCAATTGACCATGTCCATCGAAGTGGCCTGGTTCATAGAGGAATACTATCTGACCCACATAGATACTTAGTGAAAAATGTAAGTTCAAACCATTTTATGCATTTCCTTTAACTGGTGTCCATGAGTGTCTCAAATACATGCTGCAATAAGTGGTCCACGATATGAACAAAAATCTATTTCAGGATCTAGTATCTTAATCCAGTTATAGGTAGACATTGTTTCTTCAATCTATTTCATGTTGTCCAATAGATTGAATTATTTTATTCTCTGATTGAGAGTTTGCAGTTATTCATTTGTGGGCAAATATTTCAGGGAAAGATATTACGTTATCTTAAGATGCTAAGGGAGCGGGGGAAGAAGCTTTTCCTGTTGACTAATTCTCCTTATTATTTTGTGGATGGAGGGATGCGTTTTATGTTGGAGGTATTTGATTAACAGGAAACCATATCACGCATTTTGTATGTATCATGGAATTTTTTCATTAAGACTTCACTGCCAGTTGAAGTTTAGTATTTTTTTTTCTTAATTTGGAATATGGTATTTCCCAATTATTGTCACATGGCATGCATATCATATTTGGTTCAATTATTCAATAGCTTCAGAGCTCCAACTCTAAAATACTTATGTGTTCTTTTCTTTCATCCTGGTGCAATTATTCTTCAGAGTACCAAAAGAGTATAGGTGGATAAATGAATGCAGTCAGTTATAATAATATGATGAATTGATGATTGTAATTTACATTTAGATGATGAAGGAAAGAGTTAGAATGGAGATCAACTGTACATAGTTTTCAGTTCTCTTGCTGATTAAAATGCACTATTTCATTTCAGTAACTTGTAAAGATGAATATCTAACTTTATCAGAAAATTCCTGGAGAATTGGGAAGTTATGGTCTTATTCTTTATTGTAAGACATATGTATCCACAAACCTTAGGATAGTGCACACATGTCTTAGCAGATATACAAGTGCATGTTCTTCTGTTTAGAAGAATCCCATATCATAATTATATCTTTTGTTCTTTTATTTTAAGTTTTAACAAATTCTTCTATCAGGGCAAAATGTGTACAACAAATTATGTTTATAAGTAGCTGTTATGAAGGCCACATACATAAGTTCTCTACTTGTCCATTGTTTCATTACTTCTAGCCGTTAACTATAATCTGGTTTCTCTCTATGACCTAATTTCAATTATTTCACTTGTAATCATTTAGTGATTTGGAGTAAAATTATCATCTTTTAGGGTCTTTTCCACTTGTTCTCATGAAGGAGAAGGTGGAATTTACTTGAAAATTGAAACTTGCCCTGAATTTTTTTAAAGGGAGGGGCAGCTGTATGCTAGAGTTATGTTATATTACGCATTACTTAAGATAGTTAACAATGACACTGGCACTCAGGTCTCTTTAAATTGTTTGGTTGAAAGTTCCTTACTTAGTTTTAAATGTAATTTTTGTGGTTCATGATTGTTTTGCACTTTTCATTTCTGGACATAATTTCCTTGAGTTTATTCTTGAATGTTGATTAGGATTCTCTGGATTGTAGAGACTCTTGGACAGAACTGTTTGATGTTGTGATTGCTAAGGCCAATAAACCACGGTTTTATACATCTGAGCATCCATTCCGGTATGTATCATGTACATCTAATTTTTTCCTATGTGAAATAGTGCTTATTTTCTATTTTCTAACTTAATTCTTCTTATTCTGTTCTACTTTAGTAAGGATATTTGGGGTAACGTTGTGCTATAAACCCTTTTATTTTTTTTATTGTTATGAAAAGAACAAAGCTGACTTCAGGACTAGATCATTTGAATGTTGCTCTCTTTAGAATTACAGTGATGAAAGGGGAAACGGAGGATACAATCTAGAAACAAATAATTTTCTTGACATGAAGCTAATGTGGATCATTTTCTTTGGTCAAACATTTTTACCTATCACCTCTTTCCATTGTCATCTCTTTTTGAGTTTATATTCTTGAATTTTGAAATCTTAGCAAAGGTCCTGAACATCATTGGTTCTTCCATGCAGTTGTTATGACACAAAGAACGACACATTAACTTTTACCAAGGTTGATGAATTTCTACCAGATAAAATTTATTATCATGGATGCCTCAAATCCTTTCTCCAAATAACCAAGTGGAATGGCCCAGAGGTATGCTTTATTTGATGTTTGATAAAAAACCATGCTGTGTAATATTTCTATTACATACATGAATTTTGCAATAAGTTTTAAGTATAAAGCAAATTCAGAATGTTTCATAAATATTCTTTCTTATGGAATCTCTAGAATGCTAAAATTCACATTTTTCATTAGGTGATATATTTTGGAGATCACCTATTTAGCGACTTAAGAGGCCCCTCAAAGGCAGGTTGGCGTACAGCAGCAATCATCCATGAACTAGAGGCACGTCTGTAATCTAATCCAGTTTCCTGTAGATTTTGAGCTTGTTTGTCATTATTTCTCTTTACTTATTATAGACTGATAAGAGTAGACATTCCTCCGTCTATGGGTTTCATAACTCACTGGAAAACAGGCATGGAAATATTTTATCATATCTTGTTTGCTTACAACAAATATATACAAGTTTGGACATTTTGTATGGTCAATCTTCCAATGGGATTGGTTCATTTAACAGAATTTATGATGGCTCAGTCATAATTGCCCGTGTTTGTGAAGCAGAAATCTGAGTCTTATACCAGCTGGGTGTAGGTGTGAAATATGAACTCTCATATTTGATATCTCTCCTCTTATCAGCTGGGCTTTTAAGTGTTGTTTCTTCTCTACATCAAGTGGCACTGTAGCTTGGTTTATCCATTGCCAGTGTGTGTAATCACTTCTTGCTTACTTGCCCATGCTGCGTGGTAGTGAGTCCCCTATTGGCTTGGTGTAAGACACAAACTCCATTACCACTGAAGCTCTCCTCTCTATCAGCCTAGCTTTAGGAATTGGTTACTTTGTTCTTTGCATCATTTTGCTTGTTTTGTTCTTCAGTTATTTTTATATTGTTAACTTAGACAATGACAATAACATTATATACATGTTCTCAAAGAATTTTTTGTCATTTATATGAAAGCTGACCCTTGGAAAAGTAAAACTTACTGTTGTTTCTATATGTGATGACGGTTATGATTGTTTAGAATGGTAGTAGTTGAATCCTCAAAGGGCCTGTTGGTTACACAGCTGCTAAAGGCGAATATGAATATTCAAAGTTCCTGTTGGTTATTCAGTGGCTACATGATTATTGATTAATATAATTATGTTTGGCAATTTTATTTTTTAGTTAAATTATGCTTACTGAGTGCTCTTTTAAATTGATATATTTCTTAATTAGGCACTGATGGCTGTAGAACTTTTGTCATAGTTAACATCAGAAACATGGACATTTATATGAAGTGTGTTTCTTTAAGATTGCAGAGCGAAATACATATACAAAATGAAGATACCTACCGCTCTGAGCAGGTACCTTCAGATTTTTGTTCATATTGACTTTATTTATTTGCAACTTCATACTTTCTTTGTGCATATACTGGAGATTGTTTGGTTGTCTTGAAGATTCACCAACTAAAACTATTTTATTCTTATGTTGAGAGTTTGAGGAGTGAGTGATTCAGGAGAATTTTTGGGATCAGTAGTTCATGGAATTGTCTCTTGCATAGAGATTTAGTAATTAGTATCAATACATTTTGGGATCAATAGTTCATGACATTGTTGTTGCCTTTTTTAGTGTGCACTGACACAAATTATTGCTTTTCACATACTTTTCCTAAATTATGGCATGAATAGTTAATATGTAAACGATTTCTTATGGATATTGAGCCAATTTCATGATTATGGGCCCATTTTAAACCTTACTAAATGCCATGAATCTAATTGAAAAGTTGACAGATGAATTGCAAATGCTTATTTTCTTTCACAACGAAATACTAGAACTAAAGTTTTTATCTAAGAAGTAAATCAAATTAGTGCTTAATTTAGTTTTCTTTCTATTTGTGAGCGTGCTTGTATGTTTTGACAAAAAGATAACTGTATAATATATCCCTGCCTTCCACTTAAAAAATATCAGATGTTTTTGGAACCTATGGACATTATGGAAGTTAGTACAACCACGCAAGTGATTCATTGGATTTCTGCCATACATTTAAATTTAATATTATCGAGAAAAAGGCTTAAATGAGCATGTTTTTATAGTTATTAAATTATTATAAAAAGGTACATAGTTCTGCGTTTTGGTTGATTATTATCGGTGTAATTTATTTCTTCAACTACTTTTAAAGCTGTCACATTTTACGCATTGTATCCTGTTGAAAAATGCAGGCAAAGTTGCATATTATACAGGAACTACTTGGTAAATTGCATGCAACTGCATCTAGTAGTTCAAGAACTACAGCTTTCAATTCACTTCTTGAAGAACTTAATGAGGAGAGACAAAAAGCACGAAGCAAGATGAAGATAATGTTTAATGGATCTTTTGGAGCAACATTCCTGACTAGCACAGGACAAGAATCTGCTTTTGCTTATAACATTCATCAGTATGCAGATGTTTATACCAGTAAGCCAGAGAATTTTCTTCTGCATTCACCTGAAGCATGGCTTCATGTTCCATTTGATGTCAAGATCATGCCTCATCATGTGAAGGTAATCCATTTCTTCATAATAGTTAATGTCACTAAACGGCATGCTCGGTTCTCTTCAAAAACTGAAGAAAAACTTATTATTTCCATGCTTCCTGTTTTTGGCTTTATTATTTGTAAAGCTCTGTTTATTTTGGAAAATCATGGATTTGTTGAGTTATAAACTATAGCTAGAGAATGCGTAGTTGTAGCATATTTTAATTTTAGTTTGATTAACACCTCAAGGGATGGATTTGCATGCAATACATGAATAATATTACATATTTCTTACCTCCTACTTTTTCTTTATATAACTCCTTGTTTATCCTCTTCAATTAGGTTCCATCAAGCTTGTTCAAAACCGGATGAACGGTCCTCGAAATCATTCAAACTATTAGTGGCATTCCGCGGTTCTAATAACGGAATAATGATGAGGTGCAACTGGAAGACAATTGTTGCAGTAATAACGTGCATTCAATTTTATTCTTTTGTCCTTGATTCCCTCATTTCATCTCGACATAGCTAATTTTATCTGGTATGCTTCAATTAATAGAGAAAGAATTAGAAAAATGAAAGCCTTCTAATCATGTATATCATTTTTTCATAAATTGGATATTTGTGGCTATGCTATCTAACAATGAATATTTATTTATATTTTAAATAATATATTGCCTATCTAGATAAAATAGTGCGATGAAGTGATAAGTTTTATTTTCATAATTTTATAAAATTGTTACTTATAAGGAGTTAACGATTGGATTGAGTATTTTTGTATTATAAAGAAATTGTTAAAAGTGGTGTAAGTAACAACACAAACATGTGTTAAATCTAGTCACTTAGTGCACGCACAAATACACGTGTACTAATAACACTTAAATTTGTATATCTAATATATAATATTTAATATTACACCATGTATCTACTAATAACACTAATAGCATGTGTTAAATATGGACAAGACCATATCGTATGAGAGATCCCACTGCACTAGAGTATGGGACTAGAGAGTAGACACATAATTATTAAGAATCAGCATATGCATACAAAGGACAACAAAAAATCTTTAAATCGGAGTAATTAGCGGGAGTACCAGACTATACCTTAAATAAGACTTTTTATTTTTTATCAATGACAGTTGGGGTTGATCGATTAATGAGAAAGCAAGTTGAATCTGCTTTAGCCCAAAAAGAGTTTGACAAACCAACATTAGAAAACATGTGACGAACTTTTCTCATTATAGTTCTATTCATCCGTTCTGCTGCATCGTTTCATTAGGATAGAACTCTTCTCCAGTCATTGGATTTTTCCAGTAGGAGAGAGAAAGACACAATGGATCTGTGACACTCATACGTACTGGATACAATCCACACCAGTTTCACTGTGGACTATGACAAATTGTGTTGTCTAGTATTTCCTTCGACCTTGCATAAAACATTAAACTTCTTAGAAAACTCTAAATCATTATTAGTTTATAGGTGTTTTATTTGCTTTCATCTTTGCCTCTCAATCATGATCTTCCACTCCTTGAAAGTAGCAAAAATGTCTTTCTTTTTCTTCTTCAAGACTGCCCAAACTCTCATGGAAAATTCATCAATGCCAGTCAACATATATCTAGCACCTCTATTAGATGGTCCCCAAAGATTAAAGTGCAACCAGTTAAGTATTCCCTTGGTATTATGAAACCTTTCAATGAATTTGATTCATTTTTACTTTGGCGAGATGAATATATTTATCAGGCCTCTGAATGTATTGATCAAGACTTGCTACACATTAATCAACAATAAATGTAGTTAGAAAGACCTACATTCAATTTAAATTGTTTGAATTTTTGCATTACATCAATCAATTACACAATATTTTTGGAAATGCTAATAACTATTTGATGCTATCTAACACACCTCTCTCCCTGAGCTGGTGCCAAATCTAATGCTCCGAAGATGGATTTTTTTTATTTGAAATTTTGGTCGTTCACAATCATTATTCATTTTATCCCACTTTCACTCTATGGTACAATAGTAGGAAGCAAACTGAGCCAAATCTAATGCTCTGCCGATGGATGTTTTCTAATTTGAAATTTTTGGTTGTTCACAATAACTATTCATTTTACTCCACTTTCCCTCTGTGCTACAACAATAGCCACCAAACTGTGATAAGAGGTTTTGGATCCTTTCTTCAAGCTTCAACGGCATTCTGATCCACTCTTTCTTTCTTTTCTGCTAACATGGCAGCATGATGCTCCAAGTATTCCTTGCTGTTAATCTCTGTCAGTCTGCAACATATTTATGTCATAATCAGTAATTGCAACAAATATATACATTTACATATAGGAATAGTGGTTGGTTTTCTCTAGGTATCTTCTAAATTATTTTTCCTTGTTTTTATTGCTTTTTAGTTCTTAAGAGATGCCAAAACAGAATATGTTTTAAGCTTGGCAGCCTGGCCCAGTTAACCCACCAATGCCAAAACCTGCTTGACCCTTATTAATCTGCCATAATGATGGGCACATTACCCCCACAAAGCTGTGCGTGCAAGCTATGTAACTGAGCCATTAGAGACCTCTTAGCTTAGCTACTGACACCATACCACCTTATGTAGAGGCTACCCTCCAGGTAAATGCACTTTCAATTCTACTCACTCACACCACATACTGAAACTCAGATGCGGGAGTGTCATTTCAGGCACACCCCCTTCTCACTCTGCCAGTTATACTACCATAGATGATGATCCTTGTCTACAAACACCTTGATACAAGATTCCAGCCATTGGATGTACAGCTCAGATTTAGGTAAAAGATTTAAAGTTGGAATCTTTCTAAATTCTAAAAGACAAAAGATACAAAGAATTGTTTTCAATGAATCAAGTGGCTGTTTTCTCCCAGTAATGCAAATCAAATAATTATCCAATTCTCTAAGCATCCAAATTTTCTTCTCTATTTCACAAAATGAAAGACAACTGAAGGAGCAATTTCAATTGCATTGCCAGTACCTCAATCTCTAGAGTTTGTTCCGGATTTTAGATGCTCATATGAATAATATTAAGATGAGAGATTCCAACTTGCATCAATTGACCAGGCAACACCAAATCAAAATAGTTACAAAAGATTATTACATTAGTTGTTTTGTATGCAGATATATCATACCTACTAATGGTGCGGTCTTTTGCAAACCCCAATTCATTGTCCACACAAAGGTTAGAATCATCATTTTTCCTCGATCTTGAAGAGGTTCTGGGTGCCAAATTTTTAGCCTCAGATACTGTTACTATTTTTTCAAAGAGATCTTGAGGGCTCCCTTCAGCAGTACATAATAGTCTGGCCTTGTTCTCATACATCACCTGTAATCACAGTGAAACAAAGCATCATACTTATTCTACTCTCACTGTAGGAAAAACAAATGTGGAGGGTAAATACAAAATCTCTTGATGGGCTAAGCTTCAAGTTCTTAGAAAATCTCTAAAATTTCAACTTCAGGTATGAAACTTTCAATCGTAAGAATTTTTGGCTGTTGGATGTTTTTGAAAACACATGCAGAATTTTATTCTTCAGTTGTTCTAGTCAATACTCAACATCCTTTCTGCTATATAAGGCATATTCATAAATAGGAAGACGCAAGGCAACAAACTCAGTCAGATCAAGACAAACACACTCAGCTATACAGATTACAAACAATTTGCATATAGAAATGATAGCAACACACTCGATACACATACACTTCCAACACATAATTTAGTGGGACCCCCATAAAATCCACTCAATAAAAAAGAGTGGGTTGCTAACATTTAAAATGTGCTTCAAGCATTCATCTTTGTATAATAACAGAGGCGACAAGAAAGGGGCTTGCTCATAGCTAGGCCATTCCATGAGCGAACGAAATGTTAAAATACAAAGGTTTTGATAAAATATGTTCATGAAACTTACAGACAAAGTTTAAACATGGGCAACCCATTTAGAATGGCAAGGGACTTACATCAACTAAAGTGACAAACCTATGTGCAGCTGATTTATTGTGAAGACCAAAAATTGGAATGCCATCCAAGACTAGCGTATGAAACTTCTCTGTGAAAGCAAAAAAGACATTCTGTGAACAGTGATTTATGGATCTTATATACATTAGCAGTTGGGTAAAAGTATGATAAACATCAAATATTTAAAGAGAAAATCAAAACTACCACAATGAGAATAAATGAAGTTTACAGAAAAATGAAATCATTATCTGACTTATATCATATTCAAAACTTAGTTACTTTTATCATCCCCATATGGAATTCCCAGCAAACAACAGAACTGTATCCTTTGTCTTTAGGATAGGACATAAAAGATGTATGTATGCCATATGCATGTATGTATCACAAAATTCACTAAAAAATGTCTTACTGAATAACCCAAAGTAGTCTGCAGCCCCAAGAGGTCTATCACAAATTTCCTCAAAAGGAAAATAGGCACATCCGTTAGCTCCCAATGGAACCTGATAAAGAAAATGAACACAACTTTAAATTGATAATAATAGCGATTTTGTGCTCAATATGTGCTGTGCCATATTAAATTTAGCACATACATGCAGTGTCCTTCCCATTACTACTTCTACTTCTTGGGGAGTAGGAGTAGCTGTCCCTTCTCCAATCAACTGTTGAAACTTCTGCTTAAGAAAGCCAGATAAATCAGTGCCAACCAAATAGAACCCTTGCTCACCCTGCAGTCCAAATTTGCAGAAAATAAAATTTAAAAAACCAACAATTTGAGATTAGTGCATTTACTGATATAAGATTTTATGTCATACCGATGTCATTTTGCGGTAGTCAATTGATGAACCAATCTCATGTACTACACATCTTTCCTACAGGAGTATACATGTATTAGGCAATTACAAAGTGCGTTTTGAAAAATATAAATGTGTCCTGTAGTATTTACTCTCTTCTACAGAACACAAATGAAAACATTCCACAAAGCAGAGGGCATCAATAATCATTAGCGAAATTATTTAACAGTATAGACTTGAAGCTAATTTAACATTGCTCCCAACTAAGGGCATCTACAAATGTACCTTCAATGCTGCAATAAAGGGTAGAAAGAGATCCCTCTGCAATCCACCCTCATATAGGTTATCTGGAGCACGATTTGATGTGGCCACTAGAATCTATATTTGTGTTCAAGCACAATGAAAAAAAATGGAATTTTGAAATTAATTAGGCAACAATTCCATAATTATTGTTTAGAGAGGCTACTAATCAGTTATATTACTTACAATGCCTTTGTTGAACAAATGTCTAAACAAGCGATTTAGTACCAATGCATCTGCTACATCTGTTACCTATGGGAAAAACAAATAACAAATCTCAAGATATAGCATCAAATAAAATATGCATGATCTATTATCAAAAGAAATAAATGTTATACTAAAACTTTACCATAAATTCGTCAAGACATAATAAAATTGCATCATCAGAAATCTCTCCTGCAACCACATCAAGTGGATCTGACAACCCCTTATGCTTCTACAAGGATACACAATAGGAAATCTGAGAAAGGCTTCCTCTTATTCTGTTGGCCATTTAAGCATACAAGATAACATGATTCTGGAAACTGCTAACAAACAATTAATACTCAAAGCATAAGACCTTTTTTATATCACTTGATTTTAAACAAATTCATCCCTGAAAAACATACATAATCATTGGATCTGTCCCCTATGGTATGTAATGGTTTCCGACTAACAAAATAGACACAATAAATGCAATTCGATTGTAGCTTAGTTAGATTTATTATCAACAGTAACTGTATTGGGAAAACTGTAGTTTAACATGTATTAGAAATAAATAGATCTTCCCCTTTTATCTACCAAAAAGAAAAAGATAAAAAACATAACAGGTTTGGTAAACTTACTTGTAGCATGCTATGTACATTCAACATAAAGTCATGAAAATGAATCCTCTTTTTCCTCCAATTAGAAGGCCTGATAAGATATAGCCGGTGAAGACGGTCAGAGTATAAATCCTCATAAGAACACACTTCCATAGTATATTCTAAAAATGCTTCATATTCTTCCTATATTGAGAGTTGAAAAGGTATGACAACTAAATGGCTTAAGACAACAGCATACGAGAAAACAAAAATCAATGGAAACGAAATTCATTTCAAACTCACAATTGATAAAAGAACAGGTCCATCAGCATAGTTTTACCGGTACCGACTCCTCCGTAAAGATATAAACCTTTTACAGGTGAGTAAGAGGGATGTGACAAGAGACGAGACCACAGCCACCCACTCCTGCAAAACCAAAAGTTAAATTAAATTCAGAAACCAAACAAGATGTGAAAAATAGGCTTCTAGATCTGAGCAGACATATCAGCAAGAAGCAGGATAGATACTGGAAAAAAGAAAAGCATACCTTACAGGTTTTTCAGAGTTGCGATCTAATTGGCAGACGTCAGCGGACTCAACAAGCTCATCATACAGTCTCTGAAGTTCTGTCAGAGTGTCTACCTGTTTCAAAAGAAAAGAAGAAAAATGCTTAAACAAAGGAAAAGAAGATTAATCGGAACAATTTCCGATTAAGTGCCATGAAAAATAATTCATATAATAATATCCAACAGCATTTGGACCAATAAAACAAGCTAGGAAAATCCATTTCATCAATGAAATTAGGCATTAAAATGAAGTATAGACACTGTACCTGGCAAGCATCACCTTCTACAAGTTCACCATCAGTAATTCTTCGTTCATACTCAACAAGAGGCCCAGCTTTGCTTGTTTCTGTAACCGAAACAACAAATTCCAATACAAAAAGACATAAGAAGATGATGAAGTTTCCAACCGTCCTGAATCTAGCACTCTGAGAGCAAAAACAGATGAGAACCTCTATTTATAAGTTTTGCAGCATCAGTTGAGAGAGGTCTCGTGGTTGTTGTAAACAAATGGTTTTTAAAGTTGGTCTCAGCATCAACAACTCTAAAAGCTGAAGTATGAATATGACAGCTCTTTCCAATGTGACATGGAGGTTCTTCTGCAACATTAACACTGATCAAAACAAAATATTGCCTCTGAAAGGCTGGTCGCAATTGTCGCAGAGAACGAAACACGTTTCTCATCTTCAACTACTCCCTACTCCAACAAGCTTCAGACCAATAAACCCCAATAGTTTATTTTTTCAAGAATCCCTGAAATCAGAGACACTAATCACTCTATGAATCATAACAGATAAACCAAAATTAAATTAAAAGAAAAAAACAACAATCTTGGCATGCGATCAATAAGGCCTTTGAGCGTTGACTTTCACCAAGAATGATAAATGAACAAATTTCAAGAAATCTGTGAAATCAAAGAAACCAGAATTAAATTACGATGCTAGATTTAAAAGGTCTTTCTCTTTTAGGAAAATTGAAGCCGGGTAAAGTGTAATTTCGGAACTTAGTGAGAAGATTACGACAAAACAAAGCATCGATTTAATCTCACAACAAATGTGACAGACATGCACCATGCAAGAAAAGCAGAACAACTTACTAAGTCCAGATAAAAATGCCGTATTTCCAATTCGTTCCAACATGTTAGGAAAATTGCGGAAAAGGGACAAAAAAATAATCTCGACGGAGTTGTATTAGCAACAGGATCAAAATAAACATACAAAAAAAAAAAACTCACCTGAATAGGTGAGCACTCCCACAAAACAGGGACAAATAAAAAAAGGAAAGGCGAGTTTTGCGGGAACAGGGAAAGAGAGAGAGATGATATTGATAAATGATAACAGAGCCCACTTTGTTCACACTTCACAGCGTTGGTGTTTCACCTTAGTCCGTTTGGATTCCACGTTGTTTTTTTTTTTTTTTTTTCTTGAGCCAGAAACTCACGTTTGCTTACACCTTTAAAAAGAGGAGAAAAAATATGCTGGCGATGCAACTAACTCAAAACCTGGAACAAAACATTTATGGCCTATGGGTAATGCCTCGACTTTAGTGCTATTTTTTGTTTATTAAATGTTTCAACTCAACTAATTATGTTCATCAAATGTGGGATCAATAGTCACATGCGAATGCGATGGAACCCATAAGCTAAGGTCAGCACCGTTTTTTTTTTTTTTTACTAGTATTTTGTTATTGACATTAGGGGGGTCAATATTGTTTCTTTCATCGCACAGTTTTTATTTCTATCCCGGACCCACCTTATTCCTAATTCGCAGGCCCTGCTGATTTTCTCTTTCTTGTTTATTTGGAAAATACTTATATTTTTTCCCCTTACACATTTGCCTTGATTTTATGGAATCTGATTTGAGTTTGTGTCAAAACTATAAAATGGTTAAGATTCGTTGTATTTGTTCGTTATATATCTTTAAAAATGTCTACTAATACTTGGATGTTATTAATCATTCTCTTTATAAAGCTGGTAGAACAATTAATAATATAATTTTTTATTAAATTTTATTAAAGATGCATTCATACTACTAGATATCATTTGCTTGAATATTTTACTTATAATAATAGAGCCAAAAGCTTCTTGCAGGAGGCATCTTTCACGTGGTCCAACTCCAATGAACTTGTTTTCACCATTACCAATAATGTTGTTAAATTTCATAGGGTAATAAAATTTCTTTTTATGTTATTAAATATCTATTATACTATTAATTTTAAAGAGTAACATCGTTTCTTATTTCGTGTATATATTTTTAATAAAATAAATACGTAAATCAAATAAATCCCTTTTTTCTTTTGATCTGTACCTTTATTTTTATTTTTACTTTTACTTTTATTTAAATCGGCATAGAATAACAAGATCATCTTACTACATGATCCTGTATTTTAATTTGTTTGAAGAAAGTTATAAAGTATGAATAACGTGTGTTTGCAAAGTATGACAAATGAGCAATTCCCGGAAGCAATAAACACATGGAATTGAAAGTGGTGTCCTCATCGATTCCATCCACAAGTCGAGGCACTGTTATGAGTTGGAATCCCAGGTTAAGATCATATTCTCCTACTGGGCCCGCCCTAACCCTAATCAGAAAGTAGGCAAAAATAATAATACTTTTCATTATTTTAATCCAACACGTAGTTAGTAGCATACGCTTACGTGACGTGGACCTATTTTATCAAGAAGCAGGATACCGGAAGAAAAACAAAAGCCCATTGGGCTACAATATACTGCCCAATGCAGTAAAGTGGGCCTGTTGGCCCATTATCGAAGTTCGGGTGTTCTGTTCCAGCAAGCAGAAGCAAACGCAGACGCAGAATCAGAACTGCGGTAGCGTGCGGTTGTTGGGGGAAGAAGAGAGAAAGCGATGGCGAATCAGGGTGCTAAGAAACGCAAGGAAGAGAACGCTCGTCACATGGCTAGGCTTCGCCAAATCATCATCGCCTGCAACGTACTCTCTCTTCTTCTCTTCAGTTGTAACGAATTGTTTGTTCGATGCTATGGATTGGTGATCTAATTCTATGGTTTTCTTTTGAATTGGTAATTAGGTTATCTATGTGTTGCTAAGAATGTTGGTGTTCCATTCGAGCTTCACCTGGAAGCACTGGATTGGGTTGATTGTGACTTCTTTGGCATATGTTATTCCCTATCAACAGCTCGCGAAGATGGCGACCCCTGCTTACGCTGTAGATGGTGAACTTTTAGATGGTGGATTTGATATGTCTACCGGTGGAGTTTGTGGGTATGTCTTTACTATTGTCTTATTTTTAGATCAAAGATTTTTAGTTCTCAACTAGTTCCTGTGTGATATTTATATTTCGTTCCTCTCTTATTGTGAGTCATTTTTTGCAGATATTTACATGATGTTATCTACATAACATGCTTTGTGCAAGTCATGTCCATCGTCTCTGGAAAGTTCTGGTACACATATCTTGTGGTAAGGCCCATAATTTGCTCACATATGTGGTTTTCTTTTTGAATATGGGTTATGTAACTGTTAATGTTATTGTTTTGCACTGAAGCTACTTCAAATAATGCAGTCTTAGCTTCACAAAGAAAGGTTTATTAGATGCCAGCCTTGGCGGTGTGTATATATATGGTCCATCCATCTTGTTTTGTAGTTAAGACAGATTTATTTACCGTAGGGAGGAGTACTATCCAAGAAAGAGAGAGGGAATGAGTTCCTTATAAGTGCTTGTTGCAGTTTGCACCATAAAGCAACCAATCACAGTTGGAGGGAGGACTGGAATGCTAAAGAGAGTAGGCACCAAAAGATAATGTCATTTATCATTTAATCCCCCAACAAAGTTTGACTCAGTTGACAAATAATATAAGCATGTTAACCAAGGTTTGTTGGATTGTCATATGTGAGGAAAACATTTTCTTTGAAGAAACAGTTCACTTCGATAACCTCTACGTCTCAAAAGAGATTAATCTCGAACTGTTAACTAAGGGATGTCCTTCCTTGGTGCACGGACACAAAGTTAATCACAAGTAACTGTTGTTACCCCAACATAATAGTTTTTCATTCAGGGATTATATTAGATTAGGTATTAGGTATTCCTGTGCAAATTCAAGTGTGCTTGGCACTGGACTGCAATCATCTGCAGTTCAAAAAGAACTGCACACTATCAGGACCCTTATAATTATTTAACTTCATAAACAAACAAAAAATTATACATTTGGCTTAAAAGTTGTAAGCTATTGGATTTGAAACTACAATTGTATGAGTTCTTTCTGAACTGCAGCCCTGTTGGCACTGTGGACTGCTTGAATTTTGACTTTGTGTTGCCCCAAATATATATTTGCTGATAGAAATTGCAGTTGTTGTAATCAGTAACTGTATGTGCTTGACTTAAGGAAGACTGAAACCCTTTAAGCATTAGAAAAAGAGAATGCCACAAACAGTCAGTGAAACAATTGCCCTTTGCTTGGCATTTGACAGATACCGGCTTTTGGAGCATACCAGTCCTTTGGTTTCATTAAAGGATTTTTGCCAGGGGGTTCAGAGGTACGGTCACCTTGTGGATTAATGTATACTTTCAGACCAAATTTAGAACCATGGTAACGTAAATTTCGTATGTCTTTTGTGAATTAGGAATCATTTGAAGATGAAAAGACCCGCAAGAAGAGAGAAAAGATGGAGAAGAAGGCATCGAGACCCAAGTTTGCCAAGACAAGAACTAGATAGTTTAGTGTACGGCACCCAGTTACACAATGTAATTCAATATCCAAAATTGATGGAGGTGTCCTGAAACTTTCAACTTATTGCGAACACATGCTGCACAAAGTCTGAGTTGTATTTCATGTATTACAAATTAATTTACTCTTTATGCCCTCCAAGAACATGTATGCTTACACAGAGTGTAGAAAAGTATTTGGAAAAGCTAACCCTCTATGGGTTCCGGGACGGAGCCGTATGACGCGAGAGTCTCACGTACGGTTCATTTGAGAAGGGTGTGATACCACCACCATATTGGGATTAAGAATTGTCAATTACGGGAAGATTCATCATCTTTATCAAATGACTCAACGTTAGTGAATGACGTGGAATTGCTTAAATGGAGTTTAACCTCCTTGTTGGAAATCTTACGTGGGTGTAAAAAATGGGCATATGCATGACAGACAGGTAGCTAGCATATCCAAATCTCATATTATGGCACTTAATGTTAAGTTGTTAACGCACTATCTATTAATTTATAAAAAAACCAAGCATGATATCAAGGGGATGAAATGATACGACCTCTAATTACCCTTTACACCTTCTAGGTGTTGAATTAATTCCCATGTAGGTGTTACCTTTGCCTAATTATAAGGTAAAGTGTTTGCGTACCAACGTTAAGTTCAGGCACATTTCTTGATAAGAATTAGAAAATTCAGTTTACTCAACATGCGTTTAGCTAGGCACAAATTTAAACATTCGTTTTGTTTTAGTATGCATGGTACAAGTATTCTCCTCTATGAATCCACTAAGATTACTGGTGATGGTCCTAAATTTTTTATTTTGTGAAACAATATTAATATCGTGACAAAACTTTGAGTAGTTTTTGTAATAAAAATAATATATATATATATATATATATATATATATATATATTCAAACTAGTAATTGCCAAAAAAAAAAAGTCTCCTATGTCCTATGAGTTCTAATTAGAAAGGAGGTATGATAAAAACTCATTCCGAATTCAAAGAAATACATGATTGATGAATCATATAAAAAATAAAATAAAATAGGACCTTAAAATTGCTAGAAGCTGAAAACAGGACACTGGATAATGGAGACAAAGTTAGCATTAATTTAATTTTAAACTCACCCATCAAGAAGTTCACAGTCAATCCTCTGAAAGTACACACGCATCCCATTCAAGTCATAACCCACATTTTAATTCTGCATCCAATAGAAGAAAAGCTTTCATAGTCATCTCCAAAATAGTTCCCTGGAAGCACAGCCATGCAAAATTCATTCTCTGTGGTCTGGATAAACATACTTGTTACATCCAAGTCCAAAACAGCACCCTCACTCCCTCAGCAAAATGAAATGTCACCAGCATGTATGGTCTTCTCCAGAGTCAAGTATCATTCCACTGTTATTATCTGTTATTGATCTTTCAAATACAGTTGGATCAATATCAAGCTTTCTCCCTCCTACGCTTATAGCTTCTAGATTAACATAATACAAACCATTGATCACATTCAAATTAGTTGAGTCACCTTGCATATTGGCTTTGTCCCCCAAGACCAATTTGTTAAACTTATAATTAATATTTCTTTATAATTAATATTTCTTTAGTTACCAAAGCTAGGTAGCAAAGAGAACCTTCCCCTGCCAAGTCCAAACACCCCATTGATTCCTTGGTAGGGGTAACCATTTGATGATATACTAAACTTACGACCACATCCAAATATCAAACTAGGAACTTTGAATATGCTTTCATCTATGGTTTCTTAAGTTAATTGTTCCCTAGCATAGATCCCTTGTGATGAAACCACTCACAACATACTCAACACTGTATGGACACTCACTATTCACCACGTCACATATGTTACTTTCACTGCATGTCAAAGCATATGTGGAAGATTTTGAGGGGTCAAATATTGGAACAGATTTCTGCGAATAAGATGCACAAGGATGACACATAACCCATGTAAAGCTGCTACCGGTGTCCATGACAGCAAGTTGTGGAATAGGTGGTTCACCTTTGGAGAAATTCATTAAGAACACAACATTTATAGGGCTAGGAACAAGATTGGAGATATATTCGATACTAGAAGTTTGCTTAAGCATTTTATGCGAGTAATGATCCCAAATGGTGTCTTGTGAATTGTAGAGTGATAATGTTGATTCATGAGTTTAAACACTGGGTTAATAGATGAGGTTGTGATGGTGGCAGTGGTTAAGGTGTAATGACATATGAAAGGCAATGAAACAAGTGTATAAACAAGTGGTGTTGCCATGACTACAATTTCTTGAGAAAGTTTCAAATCCATTTGTGGAGAAATTGGGCTGGGTTGACTAGTTAGTGAGTAGTGACTATTAGTTTGACTCTTTACGTGAAAACACCTTTTTCATGAGATGAAATAGTTGCTGGACTATTTTTACATGACTCGAATGGTTAGTTACTGAATTCTTTTCGCATTGAATTTGTTACCAAATTAGTCTCACTACACTAGTTTAATCTTCACTAAATATATAAGCTTCAATGAGTTTAGACACTAATAAATGATTAATGCCCAAACTTGATGTTCTTTTTTTTGTATATTCTCTCTTTTTTTGTCTGTTCTTAGAATTTAGAATTTTGCAGCTCCTCGAATCAGCTTAATTGGTCAATTTGCAAAACATAATTGTCAGTGTGGGAATTTGATCTCAGGATGCGTTACTTTTCTTTTCTGTTTTTAATTCTTAATTTGTTAGATGAGTAAGAATTTCAAATGAAATCTTCTTCGCTTTTGACAAAGAAAAAACAGGAGGATTTTTTTACTAAACTATTTATTACCGTATGTTTCCTTTAGCAGCACAATATTCGCAAGTTGCAACGGATCATCTAGTCTGAAGCTTAGTATTAATAGTGAAGTGAAGACAAGAATCTTAATAGATCAGAGTGGCGCAGCGGAAGCGTGGTGGGCCCATAACCCACAGGTCCCAGGATCGAAACCTGGCTCTGATAAAGAGTGGCTTCCAAATTATTTTTTCTTTTTAACATCTGTTAGATGTTCTTATAATATACCAGAGGTAAACTCGTAATTTGCTTATTCATTTAGCATTCTTTATATATTATTTTGGTTGCATAACATTTTTTTTATACACCAACATTATCTTTAATTCATTTAGATAAAATATAACTATAAAATTCAATGCGTAAAAGAGTAATATTCTTGAATATTAAAATAATAATCAATGAGTAAAAGACATACCAAGACAAAACATCTTTTAAGGAGTGCTTAAAACCAGACAATACTAAGATAACATATCACGAAGAAATGTCCTTAGCTTAATAATTAATACCACAGATAACATTAATGCACGGCAAAGTTAACCGCATCGGAGAACTTAGCCTCCAAATTCTTCCTTTTATTTGTTCCAAAACTTTTATAATTAATTTTTTTGAGAAAGACCGAAAATAGTCAGCATGTTGAATACTAATTTGGATTCCACAAAATATTTAAACCACATGATAAACTATTTTAACCAACAATTTACAAAGAGATAGCCACAATTTTGAATGAAAAAGGTAGGTTATCGGTAAGTAAATTATTGATTTTATCCGTTCATATGGTTAAATTTCTTACAAGATCCAAATTATAGATATTTTTAACGTACTTCCCTTACATTGTGGGGGAGGAATGTTAAACGAAGTTTTTATATTGTACCATACATACATATTTGGAATCATTGTTTCCTCCAAATAACACATTCATGTTGGCAGCAGTGGTAGGTCTGAAAGGTTAAGTTTACCATGCAATTCCTCAAGCTTCACAGTTATAAATGGTGCTCTAAAAACACTTCTTGCCAGTCAAGATGCCTTATCCATGGTCGCAGTCAAAAGATTGAACTGACGCCCTAAAGACCAAGATAATTCATTCTGGGCATCAATCATTAAGTTGTATTCCTGGAAGTAACCGTTATAAGTTATTACGGACATGATGACCCTGGAAAGTTGGAAAATATAAAAATTTAGCAAACAAATAGATATCAGAAGTTTTCTGAAACATGGGAAGAACGCAAGTTATGAAGAGCATTTCTGGAAAAGTTGTGTGTGATAAATTGCTCATGCCACACAGCTGACCATAGACTTGTAATCCCCCAAAAAGGAAGTACCACACTTTAATGGCCATACCTCTGAAGGGACCAACCATCTACTTATCTGGTTTATAATGGTTTTGATAATTCTACACCTTTAATTGTACCTTGATTTTTATCAAACTTAATTACGTTTGGATTAAGAGTTCTTATTTAATCGGAGAAACCTATAGAGACCATAAGATTGGCAGTTCTAGTTTCAAAATCTGAGACATGGATGTACACATATCTATGTCAGCAAACTTTACATAGTCCAAGTGGAACATAGAAATACAAGGCATGGCATTAAATACAATGACTTGGAGCCAAATTATTTCAAATTTTCAATTTTCAATTACTAAAAACCAAGGGAGGGAAAAAGAGATATACCTAATAGCAGCACCTTTAACATCAATAACAGGAAATGTAATTCTTACTAAGTAAAACTAAGATTTAATCCTAAATATTCAATCCAACAAAAAATAAAGTATCGATCTACATGGACATAGTCACACTAAGCCTCATTTTGAAGGCGATAATGAAACTTATAAAGTTTATACTACACTCTGAACCCAATGTCAGCAGACGAGGAGATTCCAAAATTTGACCAGTAGCCATAGGAAAGACTCTCCTATCTACAGCACAATTAATTAGGCTCACTATATCACCTTTAATCTATTAATCTACAACATCCATCGCCACGTATTTGTCATGGTTTCTTAGTTGATTGTTGGTGTGGCTAAACAATGGTACAGTTGCAAAAATGCACGCATGCACATACAAGCATGAGAAATATTGACTTCATATTCAATAATAGCCAAGAAGTCATAAAGCATTGCAGTAAACCACATGTGCAGATGAAGCTTAAATCACATGTGCAGATGAATGGGGTAGAACAGGACATCAAATAAAGAGTTTCCAGTGGACTGTTAACATCTGAGACCAATAAATCAATAATGAGGCACTCACCTACAAGCTAGGAGTTCAGATGATGAGGAGTTGGTGACATTTTCAACCTTGTGAAGTACGGCATAGCTGTATGACAAACAGCAGATTTAAAAAAATAATTTTAAATATGCAAAAATATTCTTACTAATATATAATAAAAAATTCTCAACAAGGTTTGGTTAACACAATAAAATCTCAAAAAGGTAAACAAAGTATTTTAGATTAAGGGACATAAAAATCATATGAAATAGTCCCAAGGTTTAAATAGGTCTATATAAAAAAATCTTCAATGACTCATGACTACATAACATCAAAATACTTCACCTTTTGACCTCTGCAGGGACAGCATTATGAAGTACGTGATGATAAGCAGGATCCAGCACATCATTCACAGCATCAGGAATTATTGATCCAAGAAAACCACTTGATCTCTTGCTCCTGCTGAAGTCATCAAATATACATAAGCTGACTTCCCAAATCCATTTCAGAGGAAGCAAAATAATTAAGGGAAAAAAATTATCAGAGATTTTTTTCAAAGAGCAAAGGAAGCAAAATAATATGGAAAACTAAAATCAGCTACAGCAAAGGTTGTACTTGTACATATTTATCACACAATCACTAATATGACATCCACTGATCCACATCTTCCATTAAGTACTATTTGGTGACTAAGCCAAATACAATAATTAATGTTTGCTTTAAATTTAAATCAGGCTGGTTTTACCTTCAGTGATCCACAGCAGCCTAAACTTACATGACATATTCACTTGAGTTGAGTACAACAATAAAGTAGTCTAATAGATGGGAAAGGGGGGGAAAATATTTTAAATTGCAATTCTCACCACCTTGGATGTGAAGCAAATCCGAGAGTAAAAAGATGAATTGAACCAGAAGAGCTTGAGGCTGCAAGAATATCTGGAAGCTGCTTTGATGGTCCAAATGAAAGAGAAAATATAGTAGACGGATATGTCCCCCTTCTAAAGCTATATGACTGTGGAAAAAACATCAGTCAGATTCGACACTTGAAGCAAAATTGTAACACAAAATTAAAAGATAAAAAACTGCTACAAGGTATATAATCCATAAAGAATGCCATCCAAAAAAAAATCCATAAAGAATATAACTCATGTATGAATTACTTCAAAGAATGACTATGGAAAACAAAATAAAAAAGAGCATTTTGAACTAACAAATTAGGGACTGGACTCTCAAGGTCAAAACTATGAGTAAAAGGCCTGTGTGTTTTGATATGACATAAAAGGGACCTGCCAGATAATTGTATCATAATCTGATCTTTTATAGCCAAAATCATTTTGTTTGCAATTTTAAGGAGAGAAAACACAGAAAGATGCAAGAAATAATGGCTGATACCATTAAGATTCCCTATCAATATTTACAAAGATTGACTCTCATTCATCACCTTTGTTGCATCTGACACCAAATGGACTCTGATTATGGTCCCTTGCTCAGATGCCGTAGCTATGTACATTCCATTAGAAGAAAGAACCATTGCAGCTAATGGTGAACGATGAGCCTCAATCTGTAATTCAGGTTCCATAATAATGTTCATGAATATAAGAAAAAAAATATTAACAACCATATACTCATATGTAGCATTTAAAAGAAAATATTACTGCCAGATAATAAAACAATGAAATAAGTCAATATGAATGTGTAGTAAAACCCAAAACTTTTTCCTACGGTGCTCTCTAAAGAAGGAAATCCCACAATTTCTCAAGTAGGCCTTTTACAGCATACAGTCCATGTAACTGACTAATATATTAGCTCAAATAGTTTTTGAAATTCCATTAAATAATGACAGCAATTTTCATTCAAATAAACAAGAAACGCCAAATCATGAAAGCATTGAATAATATAAATTATTTTTAAAAATTGAAAACTATGAAGCATAATATTTGTCAGTTTTCATCATCTCACTAGTCTGTTTGAGGCTATATGATAGAGAAGGTACAAAAGCAAAATAATTTGTGAATATTATGGTAACAAAGTCATTTATTGATTATATAAAACTATTCAGAAGGAAATTTATGTATAACCTCACAGTGTAAATGGCAATCCATGACATTATATAGCAATGTAGATCCTTTGGTAGTACTGGCAGGAAGAGCCAAGTAGCAAGCATCCAAACAAGGGGAAAAAGCACAAAGTCCTGTGGGGAAAATTGCCTCAGTAAAATATGCTTAATACAGCAGATGGGTGACATAATTAAAAGTTTAATTCACCATGTTTGTCATAATCCAATTGAGAATAGAATAATACAATAATAACCTAACAAGTAACAACTGTAAGTCAACAATTAAAGTGTCCTTACTGAATGATATCATATCACGTATTGGTTCCAGCCTCACCTTTAATATTTGGCACTGTGTCAATAGTATCCAAGATTGTGAGACTATTTATTTCATATACATATGCTTTGTCTTGTAAAATGACAGTGAGTCTGCATTAAAGAGAAACCGGGAGATTAGAGTAATCTTAGTGATCAAAGATTATGCTGATTAGTTCACGGGACTAGACTAAATTTTAGATTGAAAAAATTGTAAATAAGGAAATCAAAATGTATAGCAAACTGGCTGAATCCAAAATTGTTTATTAGCATGTATTCTACAAACCCAACTGTGCAATATACATAAACAAAATAGTCCGATCATATGTGTCTGCTACACATTAAACACATACATGCCTATACAAGCACAGACAAAACACGAATTTGGTAAACATTCGTATTTGAGTTCCCTGAATGATCAGCAAAATTTGCACCAAAACAACCCGTAGACAAGTCTCAAATTCCTCCTTAGTCCTCCTACTTTATATGCTACAAACCAAGGGAGAAGAAATGGAAAATTGATAGAAACAAATGAAAAGAAATAAACAAATTTGTGGATAATTGAGAATAGGGGAAAGGTCTCTCCTCCACGGGTTTCCCCTTCACAAAGGATGTCTTTGTTCAAATACAAACTATCAAATTCAGAATGAATCTCCGTAATCTGAATCTGACTTTCCCGTGCGTAACCAATACATTCTAACTAACTAATGAACCAACAGTGTTACTGACTAATGGACCAACAGCCACCCTTATTGTTTGAACTAACTAACTAATGGACTAACAGTTCTTACTAGCTGACTAACGTGCTAATAGTTGTCTCATTCTGTCCCAAGAATATGGCGGAATTTGGTAATGGAAGAAGTTCAAAAACAAATAGTAACCTCACAAAGTAAGCCCCAAAAATAAAGTTGAGGAAAAAATAACCATTAGTCTGTATAATTCTAACAGAAACATACATAATTAAAAAAAAACCCAAAAAATAAGCATTTGGCAGTGCTACACTAATTATAAAAATAAAAAAAACTACGTACTCTATTACCCATAAACTCCTCGCTATGCGAAGATAAAGGGGAGGGATATTATATGCAACCTTACCTTTACACATGCAAAGAGACTGTTTCTAGATTCGAACTCGTGACCAACAAGTCACCAAGAGATAACTACACTGATTATATTCATAACATAAATAATCAGTGTCAAGAAATCAACTTCAACCAAGCTTCATGTACGATTGATAAGCAATTGAAGCCCACCTCATATTCCAATATTAAAAATACAACATAGCTTAATGTTGTTTAACATTTTAATAAGAAAGCATTGGTAAACCAAAGCCGAGACTAAACTAAAAAGAAGAAAGGGAAAAAGTGCAATTGTGAAGAAGGAGGTTTGACCTTTGTCTATTCATGCGAACAGCAAGTATGGAAGTTAGAAAATTCAATTCTCTTAGAGAAGCTCCAGTGGTTGTATTGATTAAACAAAGACGGCGAGGGGACAAAGATGGCTGCATGTGCATCATGTATCAGTCAAAACAATACACAGTCAGAGCCCAAGCCCAAGCCCGAGCCCGAGTACAGTATAGTACAGTACCTGATCACCAGCTCCAACTATAGCAAGAAGACTGGAGCTAAACAGCATCTCAGCAATAACAAAAGCTCCAACCGCTACATGAACGAAGGTGGGGAGGGGGGAATTAAGAAGAAAAAAGGGTGATTAATTAATGGTACTGAATTTACCTCTTTCATAACAAAGTCTTCCTGTATTGGTATCAAATATTCTAACACCATCTCTGGTGCCAACGGCAAAATAACTGCAGTAAAAAAAACAAAAAAGATTTCAAGTGAATTTGAAGGAAAAATAATGAATTAGGATTCATAATTGAAAGAGAATTGACCTACCTATGGTCCTGGTTGAAAGAAGCGCAAAGTAAAGAGGGCGAAGAAGAATGGTTGGCCATTGAATTTGACTAATGATTAATAATTGGGGTTCCAACAAGTTCTGTTTCACTGCTGCTCATCGATTAGTTTCATCCCCTTCCGAATTCTGAACTTGTAATTGGTAGCTATAATACAATCATCGGCATCATCTTTCATGACTCGATGCCTTATCCCACCCGACTCTATCGAATTCTTTTTCTTAATGGAGTATTTATAGATAATGGTTAGGAAAATTAAATAAAACTAAGTTTAATGGGGATATTTTTTAATCTGTTATCTAATTATAAATTATGATTGATATAATTTTTATGATAATTTTATAAAAATCAAGAAATTATCATGATTTCCGATTGAATGGTCTCTTTTTGTCAAACTAAGATTTAGGATTTATATATTCATAAAAATTATAAAAGTGTTAAAATCTTAACGGTTATTTTTATTTAATAGTTGTAACCTGTATTGACATTTGTCTTTTAAAATATGTTTTACTCACTTTAAACCAAGTACTAGTAAGTGTTAAATAAGAAGCAATCTTTAATAATTTGAAATGAAATATTAAATATTTTTAAAATGTAAAATCTTCCGCCTTAAATTGTCAATAAGGATTAAATATGATTTTAATTTTTACAAATAAAGTTATATTTGTTTTTAGTGTTTTCAAAAAACAATCATTTTTTAATATTTTAAGATAGTGTGATATATGTTTCTTATTGTTATTTTTTTTAAAATTATACTAATTATTCCTGAGATTTCATATTATTATATAAAAAATTAATTATTACATTCACCTCTCTACATGTTAGTATAACATTTAAGGAGGGCAATATAATGTTTTTAAATATATAATAGAATATCATAATAATATTTTTAGACATAAAAGAGAGTTAGAGTAAAAATAAAAAATAATGTTGTATGTAATTTGTAAAAACCTCATGACATATGAGAGTATAATTTATCTTTTTGAATGAAAGTTAGAAACTCATTTTATATTTTTTTTCTCATTCTTTTTTCTAATCTTCCCTCTCATCTTTATTTTCTCTCTACTTGATGTACCTCTTTTTCTTTCTTTTTTTTTCTTGTCTATCACTTCCCTCTCTTCTCTTTATACACTATAAAATATTTTAGGTTATCAATTGATAAAAAATTATTGTTTATATAATTTTTAAAAAATATTATAAAAATTAACAAACTCACTATTGTGATTACATATCAATAGAAAAATCTTTTATATTGCAAAGCATACATCATTTACTCACTTTAAACCAAATAAGTATTAAAAATTAAGCAATCGGATTAAATTGTTTTTAAATTATTAATAAGGATCGAATTTGGTTTTTATCTTTACAAATAAGATATTTATTTTCAGAGTTTTAAAAATAATCGTCTTTTAATCTTTTATTTATGATAATGTAATATATGGTTTTTTTAATAATTTTTTTAATGCAAGTTAGGGAGGGATGCAATTTATGTTTTTTTTTTCTCTCGTGATTCTTTGTGTTTTCTATTTTCTATTTTCTCTTTCCTCTCTTTCTTTTTGTGTTTATTTTCTCCCTTTACTTTCTTCCTCTCATCTTTCTCTTCTCTTTATGGTTTTGTCTTCACCTTTAATGAAGGGTATCCATACCACTCTACCAGTACCACACTGAATTTAAATAAGTTGCAAAATTAAATTTTCAGAAAAGGTTTTTAAGTTACTCTGAAATTAAATTTCCAAAAGAGAATTCAATGTTATAAAATTTTTAAAAGTAGCTTGTAAATCACTTTTGAAATCAAAATTTTAGAAATAACTTTAAATCAATTCCAAAGTTAAACAAGCGTAATTTTTAAACAACAGTTTAAAAATAGAGGAATGTCACTTTAAAAAAGAAATAGAGCAGACAGTGAAAACTTTCATGGTCAAGGTGATGTTTGTTTGGGTTGGAGGGTACTTTAAAGTAAAATCCAGAGGCAGAGATTCTCCATATACCGATTGTTGTTTTTTCTGCTTCATGATCTCATTGTAGTTTCCCTCGAATCATGTTAGTTTTGTGTACTTGTGTTTTTTTGCTCAATTACAAAAATAAGAAATCTATACATTCTCAAAATTTAAACATAAATCCCCACTCTAATCACAATTAGCATACTTTCATACGCAACTATTAAAGCCACTTGTTTAAACAAAAATCAATTACTTCTTCATCTCAAAGGTATTTTGGAGTAGGTAGGTATAGGGAGTCAAAGGAATTTTCATAGGCAGAAAAAGGAAAAAATTGCACCACTATCCGAGTAACGAAGACACAAAGGTAAAAAGAACATAGGAAAAGACACCAAATTGAGAAAAAGAGCAAGCGTGACCCTGCAAAGCTATCAGATCGACAATGACCTCTAACAGCTCAAAAGCTCTCAGACTGTGACCATCACACACTGATGCTTTCAACTTTCAAGTTTGAACATACATATTGAACAAGACAACTGAGAGGACGCTGCAAGATATGCATGCCCATCTTCATCTTCAGTCAAATATCATTCTGTGGAACACACCCTCTTGCCTCTGCTGCTGCTTCAGCTTCACACTCGAGAGCAAAAGAATCTGATGATGTTCCCTGTCAACCCTATACAAAGTCTACCGTGCGTATTGCGCACCCACCTACCCTTTTTTCTACCATTATATATATTTTCCACCCAATTCCCTGTCAACATGAGTACATACTAGTACTACTAAATTGTTTATTTACATCAATACAAACCCAAATGACAAAACTTTTTAGAACATATATATATATATATATATATATATATATACATTTGATTTGATTATATTAATTATCCTAGAATAAGTAAAGCTAATTAAGATTTATGGCAAAGAAAACTCCTTTCTTTCTTTCTCCTTTTTCTATCTTGCTGTTTTCTTTTCCCCATTCTTTGTTTATCTAGGACCAGAGAGTTCCATGGCATAGGATTCCAAAGACTGTTCATCATCATCATCCATTGTCATGCCAAACATGCTGGAACGGTCATGAACATCATCATCATGTTTGGAAGCAGAGGTAGGGCGGGATGAAGTACTGCTATTGTTGCTGTTGCTGTGACTGTGACTGGAGTTCATGTCTTGATTACCGTAATTATGTGATGATGCCCACTTCTCAGCAAGCCCATCACCTTCAAGCATTCGAACCACTTCGGACATTTTAGGGCGGTGGGCTGTCAAATATTGAGTACACAGTAAAGCAACTTGCAGCATCTCCCCCACCTCTATTCTATCATAATTGTCTCCTAGCTCTTTGTCCACCAACACTGCAACCCTCTTTTCATGTAGTATTTTCCTAACCTGTCACAGAAAATAGGGACGAATCTTGATCTACAGTCTCGGAAGTGTGAACATTTCTTTAAACCAAGCAACCTTCACATATCTATTTTAAGGATACGTACTAGCAGGTAGACCACCTGCCAAGTATTAACAACTCCCCAACACTCACAGTAGCTTTTTTTTGGGAGGAGGGGGGGACCGGAGGGTTTGGTTTACAGATAGCAACTATATTCACTGTATATTCGATTAATATCATAGTAAATATTTAAGAAAAAAGATTCAACTCATCTTCATCAGCTGTAGATAGAAAATTCCCTACTGTAATTTTAGTAACTGCAGCACAGAACAGAAGTCATCCACTGCTCAACAGCAATAACTAATATATTTGGACCAGCCACAGCGCCACATAACTAACCATTCTTATAAGTTATTAAGAGAACTGATAATGGCTTTTAACACAATTGCTTGTCATCTCATATAGAAAACAAATCCTATAACTTTAGAGAACTGACTCCCCACCCCCTTCTTTTAATACATAAGTATCAAATGCATAAATAATATCGACATTGTGGAAGAAACTGTAGCCCAGAGCAGATCAGAATATTAAAAATAAATCATGTTCAAAGAAAAGTCATACATGAGGAACCTCATGAAGAGTTAAATGTTGAATAAGCTAAGATATTAGACTAACTACCAGATTATTACGTCATATAATTTGGAATAAAACAAACAGTTTGATTTGGTTGCAGAGAATAGACTTACCCACTCTAGCATAGCACCTTTTTGATTCACCGTTTTCCCAAACTCGAGTGCCGTCATTCCGGTTATGAGCTCCAACAAGAGAATGCCAAATCCAAAGACATCTGTTTTCTCAGATGATTGGCCGGTGGAAAGGTACTCTGGTGCAATGTGTCCAACAGTGCCACGGACAGCAGTGGTGACATGAGAATCAGCATGGTCAAGGAGCTTTGCAAGGCCAAAATCTCCAACAACAGCCTCACAATAGTCATCCAGAAGCACATTGGCAGCCTTAACATCTCTGTGTATTATCTTTGGATCACATTGCTCGTGCAAATACAGAAGACCTCTGGCAGCTCCAATTGCTATCCTCTTTCTTGTGTTCCAATCTAAAGCTGGTTTTCCTATCATATCACACGCATATTAAACCACAAGGAAAGTGAAAATACCAACTACTGGTTGTAGGTGTACCCCTAATTATCAGACGACTCGGACCATTTCTAGCCTATCATTCAAAATCATAACAATTTGGCAAATTTTATATAATAGAGTACATGAAGATTATGAACACCAATGATAAATTGTAAGTATGCTTTAGATGTTTTAACATTAAAAAAATAGGCTTCACATCCTAAATTACTTTACTAGAACAAAAGAAAAGAGAAAGAAATATAAAATATCCTACACAATGTCCCACATCCCAAACCATACTAAACTACAATTTAGAACCAACATCGAGGCCCTTCAATTCAAACATGAAAATACTACAACCAAAACATGACATGTGCAGATCACAGGATTAAAACAGGGTCCAAGTACAACAAGTCAAGGTAGATAATATTTCACTTAATAAAATATGTCATATTCTATGATCACAAGAAAGACCACTGGCATGGAGAGTATTACCAACCTCTAAGCCTGGAGGCCACACTACCATTAGACATATAGGGATAAACCAAAAGTTTCTCACTAGAAGTAGCACAATATCCAATTAAGCGAAGTAAATTGCGATGAACTGCCAAGCTGATCATCTCCAACTCAGTTTGGAACTGTGATTCACCAGCACTACCATTTACATCTTTCAGCCTTTTCACCGCTACCATTGTGCCATCTCCAAGCTTCCCCCTATAGACATTGCCAAAGCCTCCAGCACCAAGTATATTCTTGGAGCTGAAATTATCCGTTGCATGTAGGAGCTCTCTGAAAGTGAAATTTTTTAGATTTCCCAAGCTAAGAACTCCCTCTTCCTTGTAATCTGCAACAATGCCACAATCATAAATACTAATATCCTAATAACACCAATCCAGTACCACATGTAATCCAAGAACCTCAGTTACAGTGCTACCCACCACGGATATAAAGGATTGCTCCGTGCTGTCGTTTCTTTCTATACCACAATAGCCCAAAAAGCAGAAGGATGATAGAAGCACAACCAAGACTGACCCCAAATGCTATTGCTAGTCTTTTGGACTTGTGTTTTCCTATGAACAAAAATGTAACACATGTTAAAAATGTTGTACAAGAGAAAAGATGAGAAACCAAGAAGGTGGAGGTAAAAGGATAAACCTTCTGATGACACTTGCGAGAAAGAGATAGGCATGAGGGTTGCTGAGCCAGAGCAACCTTCAGTAGTGCTGCTTCCACAAACTAATGGGTTCCCCACAATACTACACAAACAGAAGTAACAGTGAATCAGGACAAAAAAAGTACAGTTAAAACTTTATTAAAATAATAGTAACACTACCTTGTCCACAAAACAAACAGAAGAGAAAATAAGTAAGAGACACCATACTTGAATGACCTGGCTGGGAACTTGGGCAATGGCCCACTGAGATTGTTATAAGACAAGTCCCTGAGTGCATAGATTTAGCATATCAGAGTTTCAGCAGAAGAAATTGACAAATAGCAAGACATGAACAAGTGGCAGGTTGTTTCGATTTTCAAGACACTGACGTGTGAGAATGGGGAAATACTGAAATTTTGATATAACTAGACTCACAAGAAAGCAAGCTGTGGGGTTTTGGCCAGTGACACGGGAAAGGATCCGGACAAATTATTGTTGTTGAGCCTCCTGCTCCCGTTGTGGACAAAGAAACAGTAGATTACATTACATAATTTACATCGCAAGATTTGAAGCAACAATATCCCAAAACATATAAAATAAAATAAACTTAACACCTCAACAAGAAAATAAAGTAAGTCAACAAGTAGACAACAACAGATGGTGGGCATTGATTGTTGGTTAAAATAATTTCCCGCACTTTGTTTAGCAAAAAAAGGACTAACTAAAATCAAGGAAACAATAATTACTCACAAGTACTGGAGACTATTCAATTGACTAAGAGATGCAGGAATGAGCCCCGAGAAACGGTTATTGGAAAGGTCTAATGTCTGAAGCTTGGGAAGGTTTCCAAGCTCCGGTGGTATATTGCCTGAGATATTGTTGTTCTGCAGTAATCTGCATTCATCCGCCGTTAGAACACTCCACAGAACATAAAACAATAATAAAAAATTGTAAAAATTCGTTTGCTACGAGACTCATGCTGAAAGTATTTAGCAGGGGATGATCGTTACAGACAAATAAAAAACATAAACTAAAATACGAAGAAGAAAAAAGTAAGAGGAAGAAAAACAAGTTAAAGAGAGGAAGGTGGTCGCTCACACTTGTCGAAGATTTGTTAGATTTCCGATAGCCGGAGATAAAGTTCCGGAGAGAGATTGGCTAGGCGCTCCACTGCAGAGAGAAAAAGTAAAAGTGAGAAAGGAAATGCAGAAAAAGAGAAAGAGAAAGTGATGATAATACTAACAGGCCAATGACAAGGCAATCAGAAGAGCAGGTGATCATGGTCCAGCTGCAAGCGTCGACGGAGTATTCATCCCAGTTGTGGAGGACGCCGTGTGGGTCATTCAGACCTCCTTTAATGTTGATCAAAGCCTCCACTGCACGCACAATTCATTGTTAATACATAATGAATTAAGGGAACCTTAGACTTAGAGAATTTCAAGTGAAAAATAAGCGTGTTTAGTTGACCTTCGGGGTTGCGAGGCTGGGAAGCGGAAGAGAGAGTGTGGCGTGAGAGGAAGAAGAGGAGGAGGAGACAGTAGAGAGGCATGATCATGGAACAGGGACAGAGGGTGTTGATCGAGCGTGATTATATGAATATGTATGACAGTATGAATAATGAGCAAGAGAAACACGTCACCAGAGGTTGGTTGCTGCTACAAGACTAACAAGACTTCTAGACTGGACTGGACTGAACTGGTAAAACATAACATAACATGACATAACAGCCACCCTCTCTCTCCTCTTCTACTTTTTGGTATAAACGTTTATTCTTCTGCTAAAACTCTTTCCTCTTTTTCTTTTTCGTGTGTGCCTTGCTTTTTACTCAGGAGGAGAGGCAGAAGAACGTCAGGTAGCCCGCGAGAATCAAAACGTCCATCAGTACTATGTATTTTGCTTCCTTCTATCGCTTTTTTTTATTTTTCTCCTATTTACAGTTTTTATACACACACATATTTTAAAGAAATTTAACAATTTTTTTAGCATACTCAAGTTTGAATCTTTTTTTTATGAGAAATTAGTTAGTGAATTGTAATTCAACCAACATAACTTGCACCAAAAAATAAAAATTCAACCAACATAACTAATTTCACACTTTCTCGGATTCTCTCATCAAAGGTTCACGATCCTTACATAAGACTTAAAGTTTACAAATTTAAATTTATTATTGTAAAAGTTTCTTGTAATATTTTATATAAAAATCTTAAAAATGATATTTTATTAATTTTTCATAATTAATTAAAACAAATACTAAGATTATTGTTTTACAAAACTAACTAAAAAAAATAAGAGTATTCAAATTTAAATCGATCTAAAATAAAAATAAAAAATCATTCAAAAAACCAAAAATCAAATCAATTATTTTTTGATTTATTTGAATGATTTTTTTCTCGATCGATGTTTGTTACAGTTGATGATTTGTATTTTTAAACACTTTATTCATTTAGTTTTATATGTATATAACTTGAATTTTTAAAGTAAGTTGTAATGTTATTCATATCGAACTTACATGTAGTAAACTGATGATTTTTTCATGGCATTGAAGAAGAATATTAAACAGTGGTATCCAATTATCATTAGTTGTTTGAAGCATTTGAGATTTGGGAGTTGAGACTTGAGAGGTGCAGGGGCAACCCAAGGAAAAGGTACGGATCTTGAATCCTGATAAAGCAAAGCTGCGTTGTTGATTTGACACGGACTCCCTGCACTGCACTGCGCAGCCAATTGTTCCGTCCAACCAGAGTGAGTAGTGTTAGTGGGTCCCTGTTATTTTGTTATGTTCGGGGTTCACACACTCATAATCCAAACAGGCACATTAGAGGGGCATGCATCTTGCACTCACAACCAGTTCGTCAATTGTTGTCATATAACCATTTAAATAAGGTACTATTTTAATCTTAATTTTTAAATAATAATTTAATGATCTATATTTATAGTTTTTGTAACAATTACCTATTTTTTATTAACTAAAATAGCAGTAATACTTAAAACAATATAATAAAATTCAATTAGGTAAAAATTAATAATAAACATGCAAAATTTGAGTTTTTTTTCAAATTACAATAATGCAAAAACTCTATAATTAAGCTGATATCGTAAAAAAAAATCCAAACAAGTAAATTTTTTTGGAAAAGCATGATATGATCATAAAATAACTAAATTAGAGTATTTAAAAATAAAATGAAAATATTTTCTAAAATATAATTGATTATAATATATTTCCTTATTTATATAAAAAAAATTAGAATTTTTTATTCAAGTCACTAAAATTATCCCTCCCCTCTAGCATCAATTGTTCCACTTAAATTTGTTGCATTGTCAGGCTAATTGCATATAAGATAATAGTATTATTTGTTTTGATTCTCATTGAACTTCACAATTTTATTCTTGAAAAGACGTCCATGGGTGTTTATAATTTGCCTTTTAGTATTGATCAATATTCAATGTGAGACTTTCCGTTGAATGAAACAATTATTAGTAATCAAACATTTTTTTTATGTGTTCTTCTTTCTTAATACTAATAATGTTTAATTTTAAACTTTATTTAAATTTTAATATCCATATAATAATAATAAATCTTACTAATAATTATTGTCATTACCAAAATCTGAATGTGACCAAGATAGACTTTAAATTAAAAAAAACTTTTTAAAAAATAATCTTACCGTTCAAATAAATACTCAATTGTATATAGAAAATAATAATAACTAAGTATGTCTGACTATATAATTGGGCAAAAATTATATAAGTAAAAATAAGTTAGAGATGTGACAACTAGTCCCAAAAACGCAATTTCAATTATGGGTCCTGAACATGATGACCAATTCTTTTGAAAAGCCTGTGCCACCCAAATGTTTTTGCATTTTGACACAAACCATGATAACTTAGCTTTTCATTTCAATTTTCCATTTTAGACAAGTCTGTAACCAATACTGCTAGCACCCTTTCATATACTTTGATAATAACCCTTTCAAGAATTTGATTTTGTTACATCGCCAACCAGTGCAGATCGAAGAGGAAATTAGCAAATATGAGGGGGCACTACGCCATTTTCTGCCATAACACATCCATCCAGTTGGCTAATAAGAAAAGTATCTTAACTTATGTCAGAAAATCTGCTTGGTGATGCAGTGTATTCAATAAGGAAAATAATATCCTGGGTCTTTTGAGTTAAACGGACATTTACCGACTCTGGAATGTGTTTGCAATTATACCTACAATTAGCGCAAAGCACGTGTTGGAAGAGAAGGAATACTTTTTAGTTTTTACTAGGTTAATAGATAGATATCGATGATAAATGTTGCGTTGGTACGAAGGAGAAAAATAATATATTAAAAAAATATTTCTTTTTATATCTTACTTTACCCTTTCATATTTTTTATATCTTACTTTAATTTGAAATTTTATTTTTATTTATTTTTTATTCTCTAAATCAAACATCCTAAAATAGTATCCCGTATTTCTTTGCATATGAGAATCTTCTCTATAATCAGGATTTAAATTCAAGTACCAAAATTTGAATTAAATAGTAATAGAAGAGTTAAATATATATATATATATATATATATATATATATATTTAGTTTAAATCACAAATATTTTTTATTTGAGATAATCTGATTAAAATACGATTATACACTATAAAGGTCCACATCTAAATATTTAATATACCTACATACTAAATCATAAATCACTTATTAAATTATAATAATTTCACATCAATTGATTTAAACCAATACAATTCAAATTAAAAATACGTTCTCACGAGCCAACCAGAATATGACAAAATGTTCTCCAAATTATTTACAAAAACAATTTATTAAAACTATTTTGAATTTGATAACCGGTAGCTATGTATGCGGTAGTGTGTTGATATTTGATGGTGCATTGTGGCGATGTAATGTGGAAGTGGTAGTGGTAACGTGGGAATCTCCACTATCGCAGACACAAAATCTTCGTTGGAGTGCGTTTATTCTTCTTCCATTCCATGCCTGTTGCCTGTTGGTGTTGGAACTTGATTCCTTATCTTCCTTGCTTCCACAAACCACAGTGCCATGCCATGCTTGTTGTTTTTGCTTCTTGCCCTCTTGTTAATTTGTTCAAAACACGAAAGCTTTACCAGAGTACTTTGAATTGGGAAAAGCAAAAAAGTGACCCAACCGTGTCATGCCTCTTTCCAAGCTTGGAAGAACCCTATGAGTATGACTAAGTATGACAATAAACTTTTTTTCTATTCATCTTGCTTTTACATAGTTGCATAAGCATCATGCTGGAATGAGAATCAGTATGGATGGGCTTATAAAATTTCCACATGCAATGTTAATTTCTTTTCAAAATTGAGTGAAGTAAAACTTATGAGAAAGGAATATAACGCATCAAAAAAAAATGAGAAAGGAATATAATATTAGGATTGTGATTTAAAAAAAAACTAATTTAACTCAAACAGATTAATACTATTATTAATTTATATATATAAATATCCTCTACATCTAAACCAATCCGACCGTAGTTACTCCCGAGTTCTGAGTAGGAGGGAGAAAAGTCTGGCTGTCAAATTATGCGATCAATAGCTCAAAACTATAGGCAATTCACATGAATTATCTCGTAACTATTCTTGGTCTAAAAGATAAATCAATTAATTACAGGATGTGATTCATCGACCAAATTCATTTGTTTAGGACGTGATTTATCTTCCTCTATGATTTCAAAACAGCAACACACATTTATACGCCTACCAGTGCCAAAATAGGTTCTCTAATCTCTATACATACACGTGTGTGTGATAGAAATGTTACTTCCTTATCCGCAATCCCAATCACTAGAGCATAAAGAACCTCACTTCCCACAAGCTGCTTCACCCACTCGTGTTTCTTTAATTTGTACCATCAAATTGGCTGAGTGGTGCAGGGTCTAATCCCAATAACCGGCAGTCAATTCTAAAGGTTCATCATGCATGAATACGTTAAATTATCATAGCATATTAGAGAAAATTAAATCAAGCCAACCAAAAGAAAAAACAATAACAACAATAATTTGAACGTGAAAAAAAAAAATCTTGCTTAAATAGTTAAATACAAACTAACCGTCGTGTGGACCTGCAAAAGAACAAGCGATGAGATTTATAAATCCACTGGCTGACTTATTGGTGAAGGGATTAATTTGGATAGTATACGGAAGATCCTATAAGCTTAGAATTTGGATGGTAAATATATATTAAAAATTGCTAGTTCCAGTTTATAAGCTCTCCATTTTCAATTCCCCTTTAAACCACTACAGATTACACTGATGGTACATGAAGTTTTACTGGATTGATTTCACATGATCAAATTTTAACGTGTTACCGTTCTATAATTGGGTGCATATAAATCTCATATGTTAGCCTGCATTTTAAACAATAATTTATCTTGGCTGGCGAATTACAAATTATTCAATTCTTTTAGCATTGTTTCAATGATAAATTCATTATAGCTTCCTTTGTATCCATTCAATCTTATCAACTTTTTTTCCTTTTGCTCTTCAATTATGTGAGATGAGATATCCTTCTTTTAATTAGTCTGAATCTTGGGATAGACAGCCCTTGAAATTTTGACCCAATACAAGCCCAAACTCAAAACATAAGGTAAGATCCCAATTCTGTTGGGTCTCTCTAGTGTGAAGTTGGAGAGCTTATGTAATAGCACTTCAGTCAAGGATTTTTTTATTATCCGTAGGACTAGAATATGATATTCACATATTCTGATTTATCTCCTTAATTTTCACTCAGTGATTAGGATTAAATGAATCTTTTTTTTGTCTAATTCAATGTTTTTATAAAAAAAATGTTTTTTTTCATTTTATTTTCTATAATGGAAGAGAGATAGGAACATAATAAAAAGAAATGTAAAACAAATAAATGATGCCATGAAGACCAAAGAGAAATAAAAAATAAAATATTATATTTACATAATAGATTTATAAGTGAAATATTGTTTTCTAAAACAAACAATAGAAGGAGGGTCTCCACATAACGTTATAAATAAGGAATGAAGACCTTTCTTTTTAGTGTTTTTTTGTCCTATTTGTATTCTTGAGAGTTTTGAGAGAGAAGATGGTCGTATGGAAATCTCTTAATTACAAAGGACTACAAAGAACAAAATTAGGATAGATTTTGGCCAAATCTTATTCTCTTTGGTATGTATGTGTTTTTTAATGGGATTTCTAATTTTGTTATGGTCATGAGTGGCTTGTATTCCTAGTCCAGGATTATGATGTAGCCATACTTTTGTATCCTTTTCTGATTTTAACGAAAATCTATATTTTTTAGTCGATTAAATTTCTTCTTTATTCTTTATATGATTAATTTGGAATTAATCATTCCGAATCTTAATCTATTGCATGACGATGACCATTTGTGTGTAATTTATTGACCTAGGAAGAAACTTCTATCTAACTTGCATAATCAAACTAGTTATGAGAAATTTTGGTAGATTAATTCATTGATCATCCTTGTTTTGATTTTAATCCTTTGACCTACTATGATATTTTTATGATTAATTAATTATTGATTAGGGCAAAGGCCATTATTAAACCATGACCAAATGTTAATAATTGAATTTGGGAATACTGTTAATTGATAATATTTGGGTTTTGTTAGAATTAGAATTGGAGAAAATTGGAGTAAGTGTGAAATCACAATCCTAAATTGCTTTATATAATTGTTTTCACATCAACTCTTCTATCTTTGATTCTTGTTCACTAAATTGAATAATTAATCACAATTATTTTTCATTTAATTTAACCTTAAATGCTTAGTTTTACAAATGTCTAATATTATGAATGAGTTATTTAAACAAGTCATAGGTGTATTGTTTATTTAAGCACATGCTAATTTTGAAAATATCCCTTATTGTTTTTGAGATATTTTTCAAGATTTAAAGAAGTGACAAATTTTTTATTAACTCAATTTGTACTCTCCTAATATTATCTACACGTTTCCCTTTATTACATTGCCTTTAGCTCAATCTTAGTAAGAGTGTCTTTCCCTTAATTTTAGTCAAGGCATCTTCAACACATCTTAATCAAAATATCCTTAACTAAATCTCGACAAGAGTAATTTGACATTCTCCTTAATCAAAGTAATTTGATTTCGACACAAGCTAGTCACCTCTATCAATAAGATACTATTAAGATTATTATAGTTATACACTACTACCAACCTACACCCAAAAGAATATGAGGAGACTATACAGTATACAACTTGAAGAGTAAGAGTTTCAAATTTTCTTCTGGTTTTTTAAATGTCATAAAGTTTGGCCTTTTTAATCAAATGAGATTTTTAAATAAGGACTGATCCAAGGTTTAATGATGAAATAAATTTTAATGAATGACCAGAGAAATAATAACTTCAAATCATTAATTTTAATGAATATAAAATATTTAATCTAATGTTACATGATGAAATAAATTTTAAACATACAATTTAACAAAAAATAATTAATTAAAACTTACCAAATAATTAATAATTTTTTTAAGTGCAATGAAACATATAACGTAAGTATAAAAAACTCTTAAATCGTTTAAGTCTATTAATTTGTTGCTGGAAGGGTGATAGATCCAAGCCTTTTCAAATCAATTAGCTTGGGTATGATTCTTTATCACCTGAATTTTGTTTAAATTTTTTTATTCTTTTTTTGATAAAAAAATTGCATCAGCGTGGATCAAACCTCACCCAGGACAATGTTAAAAAAAGACTACACCACTACACCACTAACGATCTAAAAAACAGGCTCACGGTACATCCCTTGAGAAAACTTGCCTCACACACCGTGCAACACCCATGAAGGGTACCCATTTTGTTTCTGGAACTCACCTATTTTTGCGAGGGAGCAGAATCAAAGAAAATAATGTCGAGTTAAATATAATCGGATGATGAAAATTATAACAAAAACATTTTTCTAAGCATTGCAATACTAGAAACCTAAAACAATTCTAAGAAATAAGTGTTGATTTCACAATGATGACCAGATGAATTAGAGTTCAAATGGTGCATACTGCACAGGGGAGTTACTCAAGTGACCGGCAATGGAAGGTTTCTATAGGAACCTTATTTATTTATTTTTGCTTTTAATTCCTCAAAATATTTTTTTGGTTTAAGTTCGTCTCATCATTTCTACCGCACATTTTCTCCATTCCTATTCATCGTTTAAGTGTCTTGAGATTAAATCACGTATAATTTGTAAAAGAGTCCAAATAGAATGAAAGGGTAATACTGGATTTGAAAAATGTTTTATATGACAAAGCTCGTACTCAAATGCGTCCAAATACAGAGCCTTGGCTTTGAACTGGAAGGATCAAACCAATATTTAAATTTGAGACTTTCTTAATACTTGAAATCCCCACTTAAATTTGAGCCCAATTGAAAAGGTAGTGTGTAGATCCACTAACTAGTATGTGGTGACTAAGGACAAATTGAAATTGGTACTGCCACTTATCACTGCGTGCTAAAGCGAAAAGAAAATGCATGTGTTATAGATCAAACATGCCTTACCCACTTTTGACAGAGTGCTATGGCATTCCCACTTCTTGCTTATATTTTAGATTTGGATGTTAAAAATATTCACCATCAGCTTAGCTATCACCTAGAGTCTAGAGACTTCATGGTTCTGTTTGAAAATTTCTAGGCTCTCCTATTTATTCTAGTTACCAAAATGTTCATAGTTGATACAACTCCTGTAATTTGAGCTTTCTATGAAATTTATTGGTTTGGAATATTAGACAGCATTAAATCATGTAGGCCAGATTTGGATTCTCATTTCAACTTTTCAAACTGCACAATTTTACACAAGGCTCACAAAACCATTGAATTAAGCTTATATTTGGAATGTTAATGGTCATATCACCTATGTTATGGTTCTCGTTGAAGTGTGACTAGTAGAAATAGTCCATATTAGACTGAACTCTTAATTGTTACAAGAGACAGGATGCATCACGCGGATATAAAAACTGACATGCCTATGCCTGCATATTGAAGGACATACAGAATATTTTACACTTACACCTTACATATGCTTTTATAGTGACACACCACGAGATTTCGCTGCCAATGTATAAGGCAACAACAAAACTGTCTAAAAGAAGTCATTTTTTTTTTCAAGGCACTAATTAATATGGGAGCACTAAGCAAGCAATATGCAAAAAACTTATAAGGACAGTCATATCACTCATATAGTTGTTTGTTGGGCTTCAGGAGCAACAATAAACTCAGGTTCAATATATAATCAGCAACACTCTTGATAGTATGAAGCTTAACATGTATAGATATTTGTTATTTGATTTCAAGGGAGTAAATCGCAGGGAAATTTACGCTAATGAATTACCGTGTAAATCACATTAGTGAACTTAACACCAAACTTTACCCTAAAATCACGTTAAAGTTCAAGTTCATATGTCTTTCATTTACTTATATGATATTCAATTTTCTCATTTTTATCAAATGTGATATTTCACTTCATACTTACACTCAAATAATATATTCGACAATTATTTTTTTGTATTATAAGAATATTTGTCGATATTAAATATTGTGTGACTTTTGTTTCTTTCTTCTTAGTACTGTAATCTTTCTTAGAAGATAAACAGATATGTGTTTCTTCCAATAATTGTTTCATGAATCATTCCGACGCATTATGAACATACATGGGTAGATATATAGTGCTCTATTTTATTCTTTTCATAACCTAGTAGCTCGCAAAACTAGCACTAAACTTCTTCTTCGACTAGATTAGTGGTGTGATATTTAGAATGGCTTATATGTCAAAGATTGCCATCCATATTAGTTGTTGTGCCTGAAAAGTAAAACAGAAGAAGAAACCTCAGTACAAAACATATCATGCTCAATAATCTAATTGCAAGATTAGAGTAAAAGAACAACGAGCTTTTATGTTTTATTTGTGGACAACCAACAGAACTAATTGTTTTATAACAGCATTAGAATGAACTTCAATTTTTTATGCCATTTGTCTAGATACAAAATTCAGAACATAATCAATTAGCTCATTATAAAATTACTCCATGAACTAATTTTTTACCATGCAGAATTTTAAACACGAGAAATCACTAGTTATAAATAAAAAAGCCTCACATTCAGTTAAAAGCATACTTTAGGCAGATGGTGATCCTTATTCTTTCTAGCGCCTAGTAGCTCCCAAAACTAACACCAAACTCCTTTTTCCTGAAGTGACATGATAATTTGGGCTTAAATGTTCAGCTGGTCAGTACTTAGCTTTCCAAACCTACTTCGTGATCTTTATCAGCTTATATCCCCACTCTGCAATTTTCAAAATTTCCAAAATTTTATTCAAGGATCCAAGAGTAAATTTTCCAGCAACCTGCATTACTAAGTCAAGGTAATAAGTCTCAGTTGATTTATTAATTTATGAATAGAACCTACGGTTAAACTACTGTGATGTAATTATTGTTGGGAAAAAGATATCAATTTTTCCTTACAGGATCTGATATGAATGGTCTTGCACAAGTAAAACACTTTATGCACAAACAATAATTGTGCAAGTAACACAACATAATTTTTAACGTGAAAAACCTTCTCAATGTGAGAAGAAAAAACCACAGGATCGATCTCGGAGTCCACCCAAATTCTTCACTATCAATAAAGTGAGATTAGAAAAGGATTCCAGCAACCATTACAATCAACAAACAACTTCAACAAAAGTTGTACCAAAACATCACAAGAGGTAAGGATAGAAAATAGGCTTCTGTACGAAATTAATTCCTACCACCAGAAATAACAACTAACAAATCCCAACGGTCAAATTAACTTATTGCAAGAGAGTAATACACTAACCAAATTTTAGAATAATCCAACGGTTGATCAAAGAGATAACCCTTTCTCAATATCAATGCCCGAAACAAGACAGAACAGAGCAAGAATTCTGATAACCTCTATTTGCAGTTAAAACACTCCCTCTTGAAACACTTCAATGAATGATCCGAACGGTTAGAATGTAGAAACAGATTTTATTAACCTTTACTCAAATTTTAATGCGATCCAACGGTTAGTATGAGAGAAATGTTTCTCGCAATACCTCTGCCTGCTTCAGAAAATGGATTCAGAACCAGTTCGATTTGAAAATTTCCAGTGATGATACAAGCCTCTATCTAAGAAACCAACCGTTAGATGTGAATAGTGGTGAGTCATAAACTTTCTGTAAAAATTTCAGTAAAATCTAACGGTTAAACAAAGAGATTGAGAAAATTGAAGGATGATAATTTTTATCCTTCTAAGCATGCAAATTTAAGTGCTCTCTTTCTCCTCTCCTTTCTCTTTCTCTTTATGTTTTTAAATTAACTGCTTACCTATCAAAAGAAGGACAATTTCCTTATTGGGTTGAACTTAATTCTCATATTAAAAAAAGTACATGTTTTAATAAAAATTTATGGTTAACATAAATTTTAATATATGTTCAAACCAGTTTAAGCTTAATTATTACAAACTTGATATTAATCAATTAAAAATAATTTGGCCATTAGAATGATTTAAATTTTGGAGAGAAAAAAAGGTGGAACAATTCATTCCTATCTTCACAGGGAAAAGGCAAAGATCCGCAAGGAAGTCACAATCGTTTCTATGTACCTTCCATAAGTTCCCCCTACCAATAAAAGCTTCCCTGGTTTGCAGTCTCAGACAACAAAGACAAAAAAAGCTTTAAAAACGACAAATTAAGTCCCAAAGATGGAGAAGTGGGGACTGGGGACAAATGAATGTAACAAGGGTGCATGTAGGCATGCTCTTGTATGGTGCTGTTCACATTAATTTCATATAGTTCTGAAATAATACTGTGGTTTTATTTTATTTATTTATATCTAGTCTTGAAAGGCTTAGCTTAATTTGATACTACTAGATATAGAGGTCAGATGCCAGTGCTTTCATGGGTTGCAGCTGGCTAGAAAGGACAAGCCACAATAAATTAAGGTATTCAGCCTCCTCTTTTTGTAGATACTGATTATCTCAAGTCCACAAAGCACGGGCATGAAAATGTGAACAACACCACTTTAATTTGCTCCCTTAGCCACAATAGTCAAAACCTTTTGCTTCTCATTTCACCCTTGTATGCTCTTTTGGAGATTGGAGGGAGGGTTATAATAATTAAAACCTTTGAGGAACCAAATATAATAGTAAAACTAAGATCCAATGACAAAGTGTCACGCTAGCTTCTCCAATAATTATAGTCCACAAAATCTTAGTTCTTTCAACTTGTTGTTATTTATGCCTGGGCAGCCGTCCATGCATGAGCTTAACTTTTAATATTCTCTAATAATAATATCAGAAGGCTGAAACTTCAATCTCACGCGCGTCCTAGTCATTTTCTATATATTTTTTCTTTTGTCAATACCTATTTTTGTTTTTTCTTCTTATATATAAAATCCACTATACTACCACTACCACTTATGTTTAGATTTCTCATTAGTTGTCATCGGTTTATATTCTTAGATGAGACATATCATTTACTTTGACTTATAAAAATGTCATTAAAAAAGTAGTATTGTTTAACCAGCATATCTAACAATTAGCAAATTTATGATTTGCCCTTTGCCAGACGAATATTGGCTACAGCTATATAAAACCAATACCAAACCTAGAATATTCATAAAAATGTTTTTAAGATATTGCTTTGGCCTGCTGCTGCTGCTGCTGATAAAGACCTCTTGAAAGATAAAAGAACATATTCTCCCACGGAAGCAGTTGGGCACTGAAGCATTATCAATTACTTATTAGTAGTAGAAATTATTATAAAATTAATTAAAGGAGGATCTAAAAACATTTTGTTAAGAAGAACAAGTAATTAAACATATTGTTCCCTTGATTGTTCTTTTATTCGTTTAGCACTACAACGATTTTCCGAAGAGTCGTGAAATGAGGTACAAGGACATGGCACCAATATGTTCCAACTACTAGCCTCATGGCGAAAAAGAAAAGCTTCACAAGGTATATTTTTTAAGTATAAAATGTTTTAGAAAAATGGGATGGGGGAGGGGAATCAAATATACTCACGCCCCAATTTTTCTTCATAAATTTTAAAAAAAATAATAGAATAACACCCTATAATGTATACACTTAATGACTTAATTGATATTTTAATTTCTATTTTTTTATCTTTCAATTTTTATCGCATCATATTACAAAATACTTTTGTCTCGATGCCTGTCTAGGAACACTTGGGTGTACATTAACCATTTTTTGTTTTAGAAATTGCATAAGGTAGGCAAGTGCTTTAAGTTGGTATCAATAATTGAATTATTAATTGACAATTGTGACCTAGTGAGTCAGGGGCAAATATATGACTTGCAACAAAGTGAAAGCTAAAAGCCAATAGTAGTTTTGCGAATGAACAATCAATCTGCCTTTTGACGCATCTGATTAACCAGATTTGATTTCAATATGTAAATGAAAATAATTGAATGGATATGATTCTATACAATTAATGGAGTTTTTTTTTCCCCTGGGCAATGTCGCGGACAAAGACATAAGAATAAAGTACCAGTTTAATTCCAAATTATTATATTTTTTCTAAATAATCTTAAATTAAGTAATAAACCAATTTAAGTATTTTTCCACGTATTGAATGTTTATCACTTTAATTTTTAAGTCGATGTATTTCAATAAATTGTGAGACGAAAATTTAAAAGATTCTTCATATTTGGAGCCTATTTAATATGTTTTCTAATATTTTTAAGACTATTCAAATGTTTTTTTTTTCAGAGACAACTTAAAAAGAGAAAAAATGATACTTAAAAAAATAAAGTTAATATTTTTCTTTTTTTACATAAACTATAGTATCCTTTAGGAGAACAATCCTACGTAACTAAAGTAAAATTATTATGAATAATAAAACTATTTTATTGAATATTTACTGTAATTACATGTTGAGAACTTAAACTTACGACTGAATGTTAAATTGAAATTCTGTACTAATTGATCTACACGTTTTTGATAATTAAAATAACCTAGTGTATTATATATAATTTTCTTTATAAAAGTGGATCCTGAATGTAGGACCATATACACAATAAGATAACAGAACATTCCCTAGTCACGATCAATGGAGCCATGGAAGGTATAGCTGCTTTTACTCTCTTTTACTTTATTTACTACTATTATTATTACTAATGTTAATCTACATCCCCTATCCCTGGCCTGTGATAGTGTCAAACAAAAACATAAATAAAACAATAAAAAATAACAAGCAAACATTTATCCATTTGAAAGGAGCACCGGAAATTTCTATATCATTAAATTTGAAGAACGCATGAACATTGGCCGAAGCTCTCATTATTTAAAGGCAGGCTGAATATCTCAACCAATCTCTTCACTTGCCTTTGGTCCTTCAGTAAGTGTGGGAGATTACAAGTCCATTATCTATATATATATATATGTGTGTGTCTGCTCTATTGTCCTCTTGCTTTTTTTTTTAAAAAAAAAATTATATAATCATCAAGAGCCTTTAATATCCTTCAAGTGGATGCTGAGTCCGTGTCAAAGAGGACAGCAAGTGGATAAGGTGCAAAGTCAATGAAGATAGATCAAAAGTTTTTCACAAAATCTGTATCATAAAATTTGCTCTCGAGGGATTACCATATAATTGCTTTCTCCTGGTTGTTTGACCCCGTAGAAAGAAACGGCTGTTGCATTTTATAGAATTCCCCTTTGGTACCAATTTTATTCTTAACGGCATATATAACACTACAATATATGTGATAGAGTTACATGGTTTTTTTTTCTTCTTCACCGTAATATACTAATACCTATGTGAAGTATTCTTCGTTGATGATTAATATTTTTGAAATTTTTTACTGAACATTTTGATCTCATCTTAATCAGACTTTTCTTAATCAAAGAAACTCGAATGTAAGATTTTGTTTAATATATAAATTTTTAATCTAATTTTACTTAGATCAATAATATGTTTGATATAGAATTATGTGGCTTAACTCTATTGAACATCTAAGAATTGGATTGTGTTGTCGATGTAAGTGAGCATATTCAATGGGAGATGTTTATTTGGATTCATTCATCAATTTTTTTGTGATTTCGCAGTATTTTTTATGATCCTTATAATGTCATGTCATTTGTAAGGAATTCATAAGGAATTTATTCAATGTTTTGCTCTATTGCAATAAATTATAAGAAACTCAAAAAAATTTATATATTTATATTTTTTTAATAAAACTTAATATTTTTTTAGTTTTATAAATACAAATAAAAAAATATGAATAATGAAACAAAAATGAAATATAAATTAAAATAAATAAAATGAAATACATAACAATATAAAATAAAATTTTACTATACAATAACATCAAAGTAGATAAAAAACATAGCGATGAAACTAATATTACATAAATTTTAAGCCTTCATTCAACTGTAATAATTGTAATATTTTAACTATAACATATATTTTAAGTCTTCCAAACCCTTCTCAAAGCCTCACCTAAAACTTGTACTCACCTAAAAAAATTAGTTAAAAAAACGTGATAAATAATAGTAGTAAAAAGAGAAAGATAAAAAAGTAATATTAATAAGTGTTGAAGCAGTGTGTATATAATGTAGTGTATAAATTTGTTTGTATATACACTTGCGGACTCATATATAAATAAATTTAATGAAAGACGGTCTATGAAAAATATTTATCTAATATGATTAATATAATTAAATGTCCTTAACTTAACTTTGCTGGTAGTATTTAAGTGCGGAGGTAGTATATCTATATGATCACTCAAAATCTAGGATTTGGGAATTTAGTGACGCCACGCATGGTTTGCCTATAAATTCGTGTTTCCTTCTGCTGTGGTGTTGCTCACGCTTATCGTCCTCTCATCTTACACTGTTTCACTCAACCAAAACTCTCTGATTTCATTTTATGCTCTCTTGTGCATCACCTAAGCTATTTATAAGGGATGTAAGTTGGGATTCTCTTCTCTCCACTTGTGCCTTATTTTATTTTTGTCTGATTGGCGTTAGATGTTGCTTTTTTGTCTCATTTTTCATAAATTATCATTATGTGGAAAAACAATCCATTTGCTGCAGAAGCGTGAATGTTGTGATGGAGACCAAAGGCGCGAAAACAAACAATTCCCGTAGCATTAGTTCTTTAGATTACGAAGTTCCTCTTGGCTACAGCATCGAAGACGTTCGTCCCAACGGTGGCATTCAGAAGTTCCAATCCCCTGCATACTCCAACGTAACTTGATCACTTCCCAATTCACTGATTTTTCCATTTTAGTTTTATTTATCATCACTTTCGTTTATTCATTTGCAGTGCCTAAGGAAGCCATCCTGAGAGCGAGAGCATAGTCACACTTATTTGCCTTATCGTATTGTATCACCGCCATAAATAGTAGTATTGGAGGTTTGGATCGTGTCGTGCTACCATGGATGACAGTGGGAAAGCCCAAGCACGCTTCGAAGGGTTTGAGAAGCGCGTGGAGATTTCATTTTCATTCAGCGAGAACGAGGAATCGAATTTGAAGGAGCCTAAGACACTTGGGCTTAGGGCCCTGAGTCGGGCCCAAATAAACTCAATTCTGGAAGCCGCGTGTTGCACCATTGTGTCGCACCTCTCCAATTCCGAATTGGACTCTTACGTGCTCTCTGAGTCCAGCCTCTTTGTCTTCCCTTTCAAAATCATACTCAAAACTTGCGGCACCACCAGGCTCCTCCTATCCATTAAGCCCATTCTCGACCTTGCAGCTTCACTATCACTCTCTGTTTTCGCCGTTAAGTACTCGCGCGGCTCCTTTCTTTTCCCAAATGACCAGCCTGCCCCTCACGACAGTTTCTTAAACGAAGTTACATTCCTGAATCACTATTTTGCCCATCTAAATGCCAAGGCCTACGTCATCGGCGATCCAAATCGCAGCTGGCACGTGTACTCAGCCTGCAGCAAAGGTGCCACGTTGTCGTTGACCGTTGAAATGTGCATGACGGGGTTGGACCGCGACAAGGCGCGCGTGTTTCACAAGGAATGGGGAGGTGGCAAAATGACGGAAATGTCCGGGGTTTCGGAGATTGTTCCGAGTCACGTGATCTGCGACTTCGAGTTTGAGCCTTGCGGGTACTCCATGAATGGGATCGAGGGAGCGGCGTTTTCTACCGTGCACGTGACCCCGGAAAATGGGTTCAGTTATGGCAGCTACGAGGTGCAGGGGTTGGACCCGGGCTCAAATGGTTTCGGGGCGCTGGTGAGAAAGGTGTTGAAGTGCTTTTGCCCCAGTGACTTCTCTGTTGCTGTCACGTGTGAAGTGAGTGCCGAGGAGTGGGCCATGTCGGATGCTGACGTGGAGGGGTATTGCTGCGAGAACGTGGTGAAGCAACAGTTGCTGCCGGGGAAGGGGTGTCTAGTGTACCGGACTTACTCCGCTAGAGGCAGAGGGAGAGGGTGCGCAGTGCGCACGCCCAAAATAGCCATCGTCAAGTGCAGCAATGAGATTGAGAAGGAGGAGGTTGTGCTTTCTTCGTGTGTCACATCTACTTAGCATTTACGCGTAGCATATAGCAAGCCTATTGCAACCTCTGCTTCGTGTCGTGTAGTAATGATGTTTGGGGCTTGCATCTTTCAGTATTGGAACTTGAGTCCCCTTAGGTGACAATCATTTTGTCATGATCAAGTGTATTTAATGGAACCTTTTGGTTGTTTGGACTTTGGATCGATGTTCCATTAGATTTTTTAATAATTTAGGACACTTTTGACATTTTACCAGAGTCTAATCTGTAACTCTAATTCTAAATTGTTAGGGATGTGATGATGAACTTAACAATTAAGAAGACAATGTTAGAATTTGTTGAAGCTCTTAAGAATCTATATACGTTTCGTCTAATGCTCAACGAGTTTACTTTGGTAGATATAGATGAATACACGATTTGAAACCAACGTAAGAGTAACTGTGTGTTTGGTTTTGTAGAAACCAAAAAAATGAAAAAAAAAATTGAAATTAAAGTAGAGAAAAAGATATATAAAATCTATGTTATTTATTAAAAAAAAAACTTAAATATTAATTTCCTCTCTTCAACCAAATCACTCATAAGTTTCATGATGTGATTATCATATGCTCGTATATAATAGTTGTACTCAAATTTGAATTAGGGGTAAGCTTCCCTAGAAAGAGGAAGGCACTTGATAGTGACTAAAGTCTGATCTTGTCCGTTTAGAGTATTTCATCATCATTGAGTTGCAAAACTCATCCTTTATGGATTATTAACATTTCAAGCAAGGACTATGAATCATTCAACTAGGTTGGTCCATATTAACAAAGGTCCAACATTATAGGTGTTGTGAATTGTCCAACCATGATGAACGATTGATGCTTAAGGATTATGAAGTATGAACTATCTAGTTAGGAAGGTTAACTTGACACAAACAAAGGTAAAGTCTTTAAGAATGACCGGGCTAATGAAGGTGACCAAACTTAACAGTAGAGAAAAAGTTGACTGTCATGCAATGGTACGTCATGAACCTAGGCCTATCTAATGAAATTCCAAAGCCTTTTCTAACTAGTCAGCAGCGCGATAAACACATATCTGAACACAGTAAACATACAACATAAATAAATGTGATACATCTACTATCGCGCCTATACCACACAAAGTAGGGGTTGATTAGGTTTTTTTAGTCTTTTTTCTTTAGAATTTCTCATGGAGTTGTGGCCTCTTCGTAAATAAATAAAATGATGAAAAAAGAGATAAGAAAAAAAATAAAATGTTAAAGAGGAATGAAAGATAAAGTTTATTGATGATTATATTTACTGTGTTCCATTGATTTACCCACAGGCCACAGTGCTGCACCTTCATGTGCAAGTGTTGTCAATTCTTTTACTTTTTCTATTTTGCCGTAAATGGTGTTTGACCAGCTCCTGGGCCTGAGCTTTTGTAGGCTGCAGTCCAATTTCATAGATAAATCACTGTACGATTCACTTCTTTAAATATACAATACCTCATACCTCAACTTCAATGAGAACGTAATTTATCATCATTATTATAAACATGCTATTTAGATAAATCACTGTACGATTCTTTTCTTCAACTTTTGTAGGTTGCCATTTAATTTATAATCGAATCCCGAGCGTGAACAAGTTATCCAATTAACACTTCATAAAATAAGTAATTTGACCTATGCTTATAAACATGCTACACATATGTATAAAAAAAAATTCCACAGACCAAACATGAAGCACATGGATAATGATGGATTAATTGGTGCAGGTTGTTCTACCTTAATTAAGTACATACTGCTGCACGTTCTTCAGCCCACCGTGCTCAAATAAAAAAGAGGTAATTATTCTGAAAAATGTGATATAAGTATATAGCGCTTTAACATGGTATGCATCAGGAGTTTAATTTCTGTACACTTTCAATATAATTATTAACTAATTAAAAATCATTCTTAGTACAAGTGTATAACTTTTAAAATTATTATTATAATTACTCGCGGAAGCAAAGCTGCTGAAAATGTAGGTGTAGATAATGTAACGATTACTAATTAGTGTTCTTAATTCATGACAAGTAATTGAAAATTGCGTCCCCCCCCCCTGAGCTTGGTCCAACGTTACACTTCGCAGGTGTTCTTAATTTAGAAGATCTCTTTCTGCAGTGTCGTTTCTTAATATTCGCTCATATCACTTTCTCCTATGCATTCGGTTTTTTACTCCTTAACAAAATATTTATGGTTATTGTCATGGAGCAGGGTTAAATTGAGCATACGAAAAAAGCTATTTTACATTTTTACTAGTTCTAAAACAATTTTTTTTTTCTGAATGCCAATGTAATTGATCAAATTCCAGAACCAGCCATTTAGTATTTTGTTCTGGTTAGGCTCTAATGTAGCTAACCCTACATGTGTACCAGACTGGGCTTAGCGCACTTTGCGTTAGTGATTGGGTCTTGAACATATTTTTTTATGCTTTAATTTTTTTTTAAGAGGTCATGCTTTAAATTAATATAATATATTTTGTTACTTTTAAGATGGAGACGGCTAAAAGAGGATGTGGTTGGATTTTGAAAATAAAGGGCCCATCCAAGTACCTAGATCCTGTTTATTTTGTGGACTAAGGCTCTGTTTAGGTTTGCCTTTGCTTTGATGCTGTTCAAATTCTTCTGGCATCCACCTGCAGTTTTTTCATTCAAAATCAAAAGTATTTAATTAATTGCTAGTCCCTTTTGTACTCTAGAATTCTCTATGCCATTAACAATGGACAATTTTGCCAAGCATGCTATAGTTCGAGGATAAATACTTCTATCCTTGTCTGCTCAATTTCATAAATATATGTTCATATTGAATGTACATATTTGATATCCAATCATGATGGTGGTCTCACTATTTTACTTCTATTCCTTTTTCTATCTGCTTTCCTCTTTTGAAGCAGTGAAATGGTGGTGGCAACATATTCTTTTTAATTTACTTTTATTATTTGAGATTCATTCTTTTTATTTAACGAAATTAAATTTTATAGATTAAATTTAAAAAATTCAACTATTCTTAAAAGTATATAAAATATTTATATTTAAGGAAAAAGCATGATAACCAGTATTCATTGGAAGAGTTAAAAGTTAAAAAAAATGCATGAGACAATGTCATTGATGCACCTTATTATTATTATTTCACTGTAGCATTGGTACAAAGTAACAGAGTAAGTCTTTTTTAAAGGCAAAATGATAATGACTATATTGGATAAAATTAGCTTAAACTAGTTAAAAATTAAAAAAAAAATTATTAAATTATAAGTGTTCGATAAAATTAGTTGTCTAAATAACTAAAAAATATAAAATAACAAAATAATAATAAAATAATGATTCATTTAAAAAATGTAATCAGGAAATTGGATAAATATGTTAACGATATAAATGAAAAAATATAACAATTTAAAAGCTAATATTTTAAAAAATGGTAAAAGTTATTAAAAAAATATTGTTTACCAAATAGTCAAATAAGTTTTTCAATTAGTAAAAAAATTAAAAATTAATTAAAATATCTTAACAAACATAACCAAAATGCAATTTTTTTAGGGGGGATAAAATGCAATTGAGACTTGAAAAACTATAAAACATGTTTATTTATTATTTAACTTTCTTAAGAATAATATACTATTGTCAACTATAGTTAAAAAGTTTAATAACTTTACATTCAATTATCACAATAATTTTTTTACTTATAAAAGTAGAAAAGAATAATTTTCACTTATTTATAAATTGATATTCCAAAAACAATTTATTTCCTATTTTTTTATTATATATTTTCATCTACCAAACTAAAGATTTAGGAAACCTAGTTATAAAGTGCATCACTAACTAGTACACTAGAAGCATGCATGATTTGCAAAGTATAATTCATCCCTCCCGGAGATTCATGCTTTGGTGCCCTCACTATATTTTAAGGATGAGATGCTTTACTTCTTCAAGTCTCTTTTTTTTTTTCTTTTCTTTATATATATATATACACACACACATCGCCTAAACTTCGAAATTCGAACACTGTTACTGCTAACTTCCAATTAATCTTGCATTTTTTTTTTGTCTGACTTGGCTCTAAGTCACGTGGCCAAATTAGCCTGAGTCAAAAATTCAAACTTGCTAAGACAACATGGATCTTTATTACATGTCCAAAATGGAAACAAAAAGAGAAGCAGGGGACGAGTTCATTATGAAGACAATGTACAAAGGACATCATCTAAATTATCGTGGATGGGATCATGCGACCGACCGTACCCACTTGTTTCCTTACAATCACACTATTCTAATTATTATTCAGACAAATTAAGGGGTTAAAAGAGTTACGGTACAAAATTTTACGTAAATTCACGGGTTACCGGATTTCATTACGATCTCTCTCACTAATCAATTTAGTCACTCCTTTTTGGAAATATTTCTACCAATGTGTTAGATATGGTTCTTATTTTTTACTATCTACTATATAAAATTTGTTTCTTATAAAAAAAGGATAGAAGGAGTACTAAATAAATTGTTTCATTGTGATATCTTATTTATGTCACAGCGCCCTCATTACCTAACACTCCCTTTGTACGGTATTTCATTGATATTGAAAAAAGGTGTTTCTTTGGGTATGTTCCTTGACTATTGATTTGGAGCCTTATGCCCTTATCATTTTGTTTTCCTTTGAACTTTTATTGGCGTGTCTGCTTAAACATGAGTTCTATGATTCAGATTCTAGACCCAACATTTTGGCTTTAACAATCTCTAGTCCGTAGTCACGTTGTGACCCCTTTTTGGCTCAATCTTTTTTGGTTAAAATGTTTATTTTAAATCCTTGGTTTGGTACATGATAGCTACTCTGCTACTGACTTAAAAATGGAAATGGTAAGGCTTGTATGTAAAGTAGTTGTAGTTCATGTGCAAAGTTGTATGCTGGTTTCAACTTTCAACGGGTGCATGTGATGTTTTTCTTTATTTTTGTCTTTTGTTGCTTCTATTGTTCAACAAACTCATATGTAAGAAGAGGTTTAAAGTGCATCAATGCCATGTTAAAAGAGCTGCACACGACCCAAGAGTACTTCGATAGCAGGTGATGAGAAAATTTGATCTGATACAAACTTATGGAAATCAAAATAAAAAAATAAGAATTTTATTATGAACTAAATTAAATCAATGAACCTCTATGCCAAGATGCTATGCCAGTGTGATGAGGTGGACTTGTATTAGCCACAGCATCACTTTACCAGAGAATTTTAACATTAGGGACTAAAATAAATAAATAAAACTTAATAGGAGACAATAAAGATCAAAACAAAAATATACTACTATATTATAGAGACAAAAATAATTTAAATCTAACAATAGACGCCTCACATTATAAATATGCAAATTAGGGAACATGGAAGGAATTGGTTAGGTGTTGTTTACTTTCACACTAAACGCTACTTATAATAATTGAAGTTGAGGCGTAAAGGCAGTTTACAAAACAGGTCATATATATTCTTTTTCTTCAAAGAAAGTACCCAACGGAAAGCCCATCTAGCACTCAGTTTTTGCTTCACATTAAGACCAAGTTTCTAATAAAATTATGTAATTGAGTTAGGCAACATTAGCAATATACTAGTATGGTTTAACTTAATTGAACGCTTAGGATCCGTGGTTAATTAAAACAAGACAAGTCCCCTTCCGAGGAAGAATCATGTTCCTTTTTAATTTTAACCTTTATTCTTTTTAATTGTGCACTGCACAATCCCCACTTTCACGTGCATACTAAAACTAAAAGGATTGAGAGAAAAGAGGAGGTTTGGAGCACAATCGATAGGACACTTGCAAATAGACTAAAGAAGCATTCGTCACCCGTAGCTCAACTTTCTTTGTCTTTGTGTCTGTTTTTGTGTTTCTAGCCCAGTTAATTGGCTAAACAAGAAAAAATATAATAAAAATTAAAAATGCTCTATGATTGTGCTCAACACAACACAGGCTCCTTTGGACTGCAATTTTCAGTATTTTGCAACCCAATACCCTACTTCGCTGTTGCATGGTCACCTCACCCACCTCAACCACACCCATAAACACTGGTTGGACAATATATATATATATATATATATACACACACACACACACACACAAAACCCACAGTATTAAGAGCCGAAATAAGCATACAACCACTACGTAAACGTGACTTTGAAAACGAAAAACAAATTCAGATAGTACTACGTATTCAAAGAGAGATGAGCCTTTATGGATGTTGATTTTCAATTTTCATTATGGTGGAAGTGGAAGATGTTCAAGGTTGAAAGGCATGAATAGATAGATGATTAACTAAATGTATTTAAACTGAGTCTGCTTTTTGACCCCTTATTAATATGAGGAAGCCCCACATTGCCCAAGAAAAGTCAATAAAATTTGCAAAAGAGACAGAAGCAAAGACTGACATTAAATTTGAAACGGTAATAAAAGAGTGTTTGGATGTTGAAGGGTCTGTAGTCTGTACCTTAAGGGACCCCCAAAATTTAAAGCATCACTGACTAAAATCCTACAGGATTAGGTGCATCCCAATTTACTGCAAAAAATGTAGCAACCCAAAGCTGAAAACGAAGAAACGTCTACTTCCTTCCTAGCTTTGCTTTCCCAGGCCTTCAACAATTCAAAACACACAACACAAAGCCAATCTTTTTTTTTTCTTTTTTCTTTTTACCAAATCCAAAAGATCAGTCAGCAAACTCAGATCATAATAAACCAAAAAGAAAAAAAAAACCTGTGGCAAAGCAACATAACATTTTGCTTTGAAGGAAATATCCACTCCTTGCATATTAACATCGGTAACAAGAAGAGTAAGTAAACAAAAATAATAACAGTAATAGCAATGCTAAATGCTAAATGCTAATACCACTAAGCTAACACAGATTGAGCCATCTAGCCAATATCACCAGCAGGAGCATGATACTAAGAATCAAGAGAATAGGAACAACATAGTGACAGGCAAGAATTGAAATTCAGTGATGAAACCCTTTTGCCTCACAAGGATTTTTGTTGAGTAAAAGACAAACCATTGTTGGATCGCATAATCTGTGGCCATATTCTGGTGCCGCTGCTGTTGCTGTTGCTGTTGCCACTGCTGCTTCAGCTGCCACCAAAGCCAAAAGCACCCTCCCATCAGTGGTGCCATCAGTATCAGTCACAAATTAAACAATGGGGAGAAGCTGTTTAAAGAGGTGAAGACAAAGAGGGTGCAAAAGGGGGGTGCATGTGTTGAAGGGAGGAAGAAATAAGAAGGTAGAAGTGAGGTAGCTAAGGACACGAAGAAGCGGCTAGTTGGTTCTGTGGCACTGCGATTGTCTGAGGAAACATAATGTGGGATAGTAAATGAATGGTTGGTGTGCTTTATTGTGTAGTACGGTTTTGTTTTGGGCATAGCATGGGGGGAGACTTCTCTTGTTCTGCTTTGTGTGTGTGTGTGTGTGTGTGTGTGTCTTTCTCTCTCTCTCAAATCTCAATCCTTTTTTTCTTTCTCTACTGGTTGCCCCAGAAGCCCAGATTAGCTAGATTTGCGCAAGCAACCTCTGTCCTCCTTTTCCCTTCCTCGCCTAACCTTCGTTAATCATCATAATTCCAACAATGTCCCTTCTTCAAAAGTTGCCCTTCCAATTCCCCTTTCTTTTTCTTTTTCTATATGTTTCGATTCTAGTTGCCTAGTTTGTAATGGTACACCTCAAAATACATTGGAAAAAATATGGGACTTAAGCGATACTTTTTTTTTCTGTAATATTATTTATTTTATTTTCATTATCAATATTAACAGTTTTAATCCAAATTAATTGAAATCTGTATTATATGAATTCAATCATAAATACAAGTAAGGTAAAAAAAATGAGTGAAAAAAAAGGAAATAAAACAAAAAAAATAAGATAAAGAAAAGAAAATATAAAAAGAAGGATGAAAGAAAAAGAATAATTTTTTATATATTTAATTTTAATATTTATCATCATCCCATGATTAGTTAAGTGATATTATAATATTTTATTACGTGATTATTTAATTAATGATGTGATAATCTTTTAGTATCTCATATTATCACAATCATAACTCATAATAAATAATAAAATTAAACATAAAAATTATCAGATAATAAAATAAAATAAAATTTTGATAATAAAATTATTTTATATAATAAGTATAAAAAACATATTCAAGTATAGAATTATAATTTGATTTTCATTTACAAATAACATATTCAATAAAACCACGAGTGAAATATACTTAAATATGGTTTAAATAAAGAGAATATTGATTGAAAGATTAAAATATTTTTTTATTAATTTATTATACTTTTAGAATAGCTTGTTAATTATTAGTTTTTATAAGTTTAGGATTTTGATTGCTGTATATTACTCAAATGATTTTAGAATATAAAAAATCAAAAAGGGAGTTTGATTCAATAAAAGTGTACAAAATGAAATATTAATAGAACTAATGTAATAGAACCATAAGAGCAGTAGTAAATATCATAACATGATTTAAAAGAAAATAAAACAATAATAATAATAATAATAATATTCTGTCTAAATTTTAGTGTGATGTTGCAATAATTCAAAACAATTTAATTAATTGGGGTCAGTCTAATGTTAGACGATTGTGATAAATATGCGAGGCCTTAAATTTGATTTTTATTATCGTTATTGTAAAAAAAAAACTAGTTTATCAGTGTAAAAAATAGCGAAATAACAAAATAATGGATTCACAAAAGAGAGGTGTATTTTTTTAAGAGAAAAAGAGAGGTGTATTAAAGCATAAAAAAATGGGTTAATAATAGAGAGAGATAGAGGGGATGGAGCAAAACTATTTGTGCAACATTCCCCAAACGAATGAATTTAACCTCGGCTTAGGTGCTTGTTTAGTCAGTTATGGAAAACGAACCTTGGAAAGAAACCTAAGCATTATGGGGAAAAAAACAGTGACTACACCCAACTTTCCCAGCTCCCGGAAAACCATCTCGTTTATTAACAATAAATAGGTCTTGAAAACATATATTGTTATTTGATTAGAAGTGAAAAATTCTTAGATCAACCTCAAATTTAATAAGAGTGCTTACTGCTTAGGCAACATTGCCCTCCTTAATCTCCGTTTAATAAATGGAGCAGATATGGTACTTTTACACTCTGGCCATTGGTCAAGGTCAACATTACTACAATCCCTCGTTGTTGAGGGCCCATACAAGAATTTGAAGCCCAATACTTCGGTCTTTCGATCCTAATAAAAGGGTGTAAGTAAAAGGTACCTAGATTTTACGTTTCCATGCTAACAAAACAAAAAGTGTCTGCCTCTTCTTTCCATACCACTTGTATGTGGGACGAATTTCTCTTTTTGTGTTATTGCAGTTTTCTTGCATAGGTGGCAAATGTATCTAAGCCAAACATATGAATCACTGATTCTCAGAATAATTATATTTGTAGTTGTTAATTACTGATTTTGTAGTTTTCTGGCATGGGTGGGAAATGTATCTAAACCAAACATATAAGTCACCAATTCTCAAAGTTATATCTATCAATACTAACTAGGACCAATAATCTTACATATTTAAATATTTTATAACACTCACCAGCTTAGTATATATATTTTTCCTTTTTATTCATCAACATCAAGGATTTACAATATACTATATCTTACAAATTTATGCGTACTGCTGATAAAAAAAACAAATTTATGCGTACTGCTGATAAAAAAAACAAATTTATGCGTACATAATCAATTATAATCATAAAAAGTAGGCTTGTTATTGTGTTATAGTTTTAGAATTTAGAAATACTAAAGTGTACCGGGGGTTCAACAAGGGTTAATTTGTGCACACTTTTTCTTTTGGAACAGAAGTTAGTGTATTCTTTTCCCTAGGGATGACAAGATAGCATGATTAGCTACAAAAATGACGAAAATTTGCCATGTTTTGTGTAAAGTGGAAGAGAGTACATAATTGAACATGCACTTAGCAGTACATGAGGCTTTGCATGCTGAGCTCAAAGCTTTTGTTTGAGACCAGCAAGAGACAGAATGTTTGAGGAAAAGTCAGATATAGCTAGAAAAATAAAATGGTCTTTTCTAAGGGAAGAGAAAATGTGAGAGAGAGAGAGAGAGAGGTACCTGAAGAGAAAGTAGGGTAGCTCTTAAACCAAGATAAGGTTGAATACAGGAATCTGATCAAACTGTTCTGTCTTGAAGAGTTTCAACTAAAAACAAGCTTTAAAAAAATGAGAAAGAAAAGTAAGAAAACACTTGTGTAATATTAAAGCAGCATAATGCTCTTGTTTATTTATTAATAAAGCATTTCGGAGGGTGTTCCAATTCATATCCGAGCGTTGGTGCACTTCCCATCTGTTCCCGGGCTTTGACGTAAGGCCTGTAGACCGAG
>CM023957.1:6168367-6279330 GCA_013407115.1 Glycine latifolia
GACAAAAAAGAAAGAATAGGCCGCTAATTAGTTATGCCCTGGGGGAAAAAGTTGGAGTGGGCCGGGGTTGACAGTGTGCCGTTCGGTATCTTAAATGTTGCTGGATATAGTTTAGAGTTTGCCTTCAAGATAAGTATGGGTCTCGTTCTCTAATGAGCAGGCAAGGGCTGGGGGGGTAGGAGAGAAACTTTTATCGAGATCTAGTATTGTTGTTGTTCTTGTGTTTTATTATTTGTAGTTTGGATTTAAGCCTATGAACAGCTACGGTGCTTAAGGTTTCTAAACTTATATATTTCCTTGTAATTTGAATGCATTATACGAGTGTGTGAGAAATATAATGAATAGTTGACGTAGTCCACATTGGGTGAACCACGATAAACATTGTGTTATTTTCTTTTTTATTTTCTCTCTTTATGTTATTTTAATTGTTGTGTGATTATTTGATACCCAATAAATTTATCTAAATAAGTTCTAAAATTGGAAAGGCCCAAACTAGCTAGAATATAGGAAATGTTTCAGTTCTGGTCAAAAGAAGAAAAGGGAGGGCTGAGATATCAATCACCTTCCACCCTAGACTGGCCTTCATGTCCGAATTATAATATATGAATGATGAATCATTTGTAGGAAGAGAAATGGGAGGAGTGAACAAGATCTTAGTTTTCTTTTTGTGCAATTCTAACATGCATGCACCATATATATTAGGTGCATCTATATGTATATAGCTTATTTGTGTTATCCTTGAATCTAAACAACAGGATATGCACCTCACTCAAAAGGTGCATTAATTCTAGAATGGAATCCCTCTTCTTTGTTTCTCTTTAATCCAAGGAGATCGATATTGGTGGGATTAGCAATTGATCAATTGGCCATCAAAGTGAAAACAATAACTATCTAGGCCAATATAGAAGCCCATTAAAATAACACCAGTGGTATCCGATGTATTCTTGTACTAGCTCAAAATAAGAGATTTGAGCTTTATAAAATTTGAATGAGATAATTAAGGCTCATCAAAATTAACATATTTTATTAGATATTTTTATTCTTTTTATATTCCACCCCCTCCCCCCCAAAAAAAGTTAAGCAAAATACACCCAAAAGTAAGAATTTTTTTATGAGAGAAAAAAAGGCTAAAACAAACAAAAGAGTTTCCTTTCCTGTGTGATTCTTCGTTACTGGTATTTGATTTGATAGCACGAAACGACCAGATTTTTTTTTCCTCTCCTTCTAACAATTGATGATTTTCAGTAATTTTTTTTATGTAGCACAACAAAATGGATCAAGCGCTCAAACACATCGGCAGCCAGCATCTCTCCAACAGTGCATGTGATAGAAACCTTATGTGTGGACTTTATCAGATCAATTATAATTTCCTAATATTCTTACAAGTATTGATCTTAGTCATAACTTAAAAAAGAAATAAATTCCATCTGCTTCCATTTACTTTTAAGATGCCTAAACATATTTGTTCTCGATTCTTTTCAGACGTTTTAATCCTGAAAGAGAGTTTTCCAACATCATTTGAACAGAATCTAAGCTTACCTATCAATGTTGAAATCACCTTCATGACGGCATCGTAAATTTAAAATCAATTGGTTGTGACATGTGAGAGATTCCTTATTATTGACTCTTCAAATATATGTTGTAAAAAAAAATATTCTTCAAATATGTAAGAGTAATAATAAACATACATCTACCCTAAAATAATTTGAAATGTTTTAATAATTAATTTATTATATTAAATATTTTTTTACTAAAAAATGAAATAATAATAATAATATGAAAAAGTAGAGTGAGTTTAAATTAAATATTTTTTACTCAAAAAAATATGAAATAATTGTAATAATTAATTTATTATATTATCAATATAACATTTTTTATATAAAATTACAAGTAATTTATATTTGAGACAATTCTTCTTAAGTCAGGTAATTAGATTACTATAAACTATTAAACGCTCCTTTCACATAATTAACACAACAATAATGGAAGTGTAATTTTTCTTTTATGCTAATTAAAATGTTGTTTTCAAATCTCAATCATGCTTTCTGTAAATATATACATATTTTGGTAACTATAATCGAGATCACAGTCATTTCTAAACATCATTTTCTGTCAATCCACTAAGGTGCATTTTAGAAGAACAAAACTATTTTTTTAAATTTGTTTATCAAAAATATATTTTTAATAAAATACATTTTTAAGTATCTGTTTGAATCTTTTTTAAAAGTAACTTTTATTTTTATTTTTAATAAACAAATTATATCTATTTTAAGAAAACATTTTCTAAACACTTGGGTTAATAATCAATAATTATTCCCTCTAGTCACAGAGATCTATTTAACAGATGTTTCTAGACACTTTTTTTTTTATAATTTTAAACAAACTGTCCAACTGAAACTTAATTTATTGTGAACGTAAATCTGCGCACGTCGAAATTCGGGTATATCATGTTTTATATGATGGCCAACGAATGGAAGCCATGTTTTAAATATGATCTGCTAAGGATATAATACGTGACATGTCCTGTAATTTCTCACTCATAAACAAGCATATCCAGCTCTTAATATTCTTTGATAAATCCATCTCATCAGTACACGATGGCAATAGTATTTAGAGGAGGAGCTAGAATAATTCGATTAGAGTGACTAAATACATAGAATATTATTGAAGGAAAATATTCATTATTTTATAGATTTTAAAATATTTTTTAAAGCTTAATACATTTTATTTTTAGATGAAAACTAGATTACTGAGTAGAGAATGTTTTTTAAAAAAATGAAAAATAATTATTCAGATTCTAGTATTTTTATTTACACCGATTTAACGCGCGGGAATCACAATTGGAAGCTTCTCCGTACGTTGGTTCATGAGAGCATGACATGAGGGAACTGCGTCTATAAAGGATCGGTTACTCTTCGAACAAGCACGCAACAATTTCACTTAATTCTCTCTTCTTGCTTTCTAGATTCCAAACCACAGGCTTCTATATATTGCTGTTCATTTCAAGCCACTTGAAGATGGTAATTGAAGGTGAAATTAGTAGTAGAAGATATGCTCTTCTGCTAGCCGTGAATGATTCTGAGTATGCAAAGAAAGCATATGGTGGCTACTATAACGTCTATGTAGAAGCCTTTGGGGAAGAAGGAGATACGTGGGATTTGTTTAGAGTCTACGACGGGGATTTCCCGGACTTCAATGACCTCAATAAATACCATGGGTTTGTGATCACTGGTAGCCCCAGTGATGCCTTTGGAAATGATTACTGGATCCTTAAACTCTGTTTCATGTTGCAAACTCTTGATGCCATGCAGAAAAAAGTCCTTGGCATTTGCTTTGGTCACCAGGTATATATGTTTTCTATTTCTACCCCTTAAGACCTTCACTTTAATACTTATGCAAAAATATTTTTGAACTTTATTCAATTATAAATTATTGTTTAAATTGTTTTAAGATAATTATTTTAAAAATCAATAAATTTATTATATATTATGATTTGTGATTTGTGATTAAATAACTATATAAAACTTATTATATTATTTATGCATCACTTTTTTTCTCTCATAAATATAATATATACATTCATCCAATTATGAAATGTTATATTAAATAAATTTGTTGAATATTATAATAATAATTTTAAAAATTATGCTAATGATAATTTCTGATTAATTGAGAATGTAAGTTATTCTAAGAGTACATATCAATTAAACTCTTTTAAGTCTTTAAACATTATTTTTTGGCTGGTCAATTAATTTGGACCTCGTTATCATGAAGTAATATTGGTGACAATTTTGTCATTGGCTTTGATCTAATAGGTACTATGCAGGGCTTTGGGTGGAAGGGTTGGTAAATCGAACACAGGGTGGGATATAGGCTTTAGACAAGTGCACTTCTTGAAAGATCTAACTCGATCTTATAGCTACCTAGCGGAACATGAAATGATGACAGAATCGCTTTCCATCATTGAGGTACACCAAGATGAGGTTTATGAGGTTCCTCTGGGTGCAGAAGTGATTGCATGGTCAGACAAAACTGGAGTGGAAATGTTTGCGATTTCAGACCACATTCTTGGAATTCAGGGTCATCCTGAGTATAGCAGAGATATACTGTTTAATCTGATTGATCGGCTGCAGAATATGAATGTCATAGAGGTAACGTTATAACATTGTTAATTAGCATAATTCATAGTTTTTGTATTAAAGGCGATGGTCTCCAAAAGTATGAGCTCTTACTTAATTATTGTTATAATACAGAAAGGATTAGCTGAAGATTTGAAGTGTCGATTTCAGTTAGCTGAGGCAGACAAGGAGTGCTGGAGGAAAATATGCCGAAACTTTCTCAGGGAAAAATAATAGAGCTCGTGCACTTGTTATGTATATGCATCTGAATTAAGACTTTTATTTGGCAGTTGTATGGCATGCCACGTATGGAATTACAAAATAAAATGAAATATGTAACAAAAAAAAATCCTAACAGGCCGGGTTAATAATGAAAGGTTTGGATAATATATAGTTTACACAGTATCTTTAAATTTAAATTTGATTGTCTTGAACGAACTTATATACCTTTTTCTATAAACAAATAATATTGGGTATACCGTGCGCACATGTCCTTATTATATTGGGTATAACGGAAATTATAATGTACGGAATTGGAAAATTATGAACACTGAAATTTGATAAAGTTTATTCATCAGTTAAATGAAATAAGTTTAAGTTAAATAAAGTTTATTAAACAAGCAAACTAAGAAGAAAATATGATTGAATATTAGTTAAGATGATTTGAATATTTGCAAAGAAAGCAACTAGTACTATAAAAAGGGTAAGAAAAATCAAGGATCTCAAAGGAAAATATGAAAACAGATGTTATGATGAATAATATCTCTATAAAAATTTAATTTTTTTATTAATTCCAATAACATTATATATTCTATGTAACCGGCTTCATACAATGTAAGATTATTATTTTGTGGATAAAATAAAATTTAATGATTTATAATTAGTTAAAAACATTGAAATTAGGTATTATTTAATATCTAATTAAATATTTTTAAAGGAAATTAATTTGTCTTTTGAAGAAGTGATTCACTGATTCTTCATGTTTCTATAAAAGGACTATCACCTATATATGTGATCAGTATCCTCGATCACTGGTCTTGTTCTCCATGAAGCTGTTCCTGCTTTATGTCAAAGATATAAACCACATGTAAGGCTTTTTGGACTGTCCTGTTAGGGCCAAAATGGTTGCCAGCCTCCCTAGAGTGGAAGTGCTCTTAGATAGCATGCGTTTCATCCTCTAGAATGCATGTCCTAATTATTTTAAACCTTCAGTATTAAGATGTAGCTGTATAAGTAATTGATCCTTGTTCACTTGTTTTATTTATTTATAATATATGGCTTTTTTAATTGATTGAAAGAAAAGAATATAAATTATTGATGTTGTAGGGTGTTCACGGGTACGGATCATCCGCTAACCTGAATTGACCCAAATCGATTTGGACAGTTTGGATTATGTTATTTATGTATTTGGATCAAAACTGAATCGAACTGATTAAAATCATTCATGTATAGGTTGAGTCACAGGTTTAGATCTATAGATCCGATCAAAACTAAACTGAATCGATCAAAAAATTTAGAGTTGTTTGGTTTGGTTTTAAATACTGTTAATATTGGACTTCAAGTGTTGAAACTACAAATGTTTATAATATTAATAGATCATATTTTGTTCATTTGTTTCAACATATCTAGTTGTAATAAATTTGGTTGCACTAAAGTTTATTGCAAGAAATTAGTTTGTAGGAAATAGTTATGATTCAAACTATTATAATAAATCTTGTTAAATAATATTTTATTTTAATTTGTATTAGTCTATTTTAGAATATTATGTTAATGATATTAAATTGATCAATTTTACTACTTTCAGATATTTGATAATATTGTGTTAGTGTAAATAGTCATTTTCATATCTGAATGTGTAGAGTACTGACAAATTCGTTTTGGAAAAATGAAAATTCAAATTTTAGTCTCCGAAAGTGACAAAAATGCAACAAATTTATTTATGTTAATGAAGAGCCTATGTGACACAGAGGGACGAAAGTGTCACAAAAATGATTACCAACATGACTTCTGAATAGATTTGATCAAAATGTTAGTAAGTTTTCATTGGACAAAATTATCTTATGATACTTTTATGTTTCAACAATGTGTCAATGATGTGAGAAGATAAAAATATAGTTGTAGCAAATTTGCAATGCATATAAATGGATATACTAAAATTTGATTTCCATTTCTCAAATTTGTCAGTGTTTTACACATTCAGAGACAAAAATGATTATTTACCCTAAATTGCATTTTACCCTTAAATGAAACGAAATTTGAAATCTAAAAAATTTGTCCAATGGAAACTTACTGATGTTTTGATCAAATGGAAATTTACTAACATTTTGATCTAATCTATTCCGCAATCATGTTGACAATCATTTTTGTAACATTTTCGTCCCTTTGTGTCATCTAGACTTTTTCATTAACGATAACATACGGAAGTTAACGGGTAAATAGATTTTTCGCACTTTCTTTACTTTCGATGACTAAAATTTGAATTTTCATCTTTATCTTTCGTGGACGAATTTGTCGGGTCTCTACACATTTAGGGACGGAAATAACTATTTACTCTATTGTGTTAATTATATTGAATATTTGGATGAATCATGATATAAAATAGTAGTTCTAAGAAAAAAATATCAAATTTAAATGAGTAACCTGTTGCATCGAACCGAAACAAACCGTTCATGAACTGGTTGTGTTAGGTTTCAAAAAAAAATTCTGAAAACCGAACCAACCGTACCGATCAAATTTGATTGGGTTGGATTCTAAATTTGGCCAAAACTAATCGAAACCGACCCACGAACACTCCTACTTGTGTAGTGTCTCCAAGAATTGGAGGAAAGATTGTGGATATTGTACATGATACTATAGTTGGGAATCTGCAAAATTTATCATAGCAGGTGGTTTACTCTTATTTTTAAAAGTGACATTGAAAGATAGCCTTTTTGATTCTTTATCCTGGTCCTGATCGATCAATATCTGTTAGTTTGTTAATGATATTTCATAAGATTAAATGGGGTGTTCTGTCACAGGTTCTATATGGTAGTCACATTATATATCTGTATAAGTGTATGTGTAATAGTACATATTACTATTGTATTACTGTATTGAGTTACAGCTTTAACAAGTTCTGTTGTCTCTTTTCCTTTTATCAATAACAATGTAATTTGATATGGGGAACCTCGGTGGTTATGAAGGTTACACTATTTTGTCCACATTTCAAATGCAGACAATTTCATATCTTATTAATTTGTTACTTCTTACTAGCCTCATTTAATTCTGTTCTTTTGGGATGGCTGCAGTCTATGATTAAAGCTCTTGCAAATCTTTCACAAAATTCTAATTCTGTTCTTTATTCAATAATAAACAAATGTCATAATTTCCTTCCACACCTCAGTCATCAATTTTTTCCCTTGCACTATATCTTCTGTTTTTTTATTTTAATTTGAAATTAATGGCTTACATTTGGTGTACTTTACAAGGGTGAAATTGGGTATTCCAGTGGAATTTATGTGCAGATTGACACTGGCAGTGATGTTCCCTGGGTCAGTTGCAGCTCCTGAAATGGTTGTCCCCAGACAAGTGGGATTTAGGTGTATTCAATTTTCTCCATTAATTCAATATCTGGTTTATAAAACAGTAAAGTCAATATACCCCCAGAATTTGTCAATATATCATGTTTGGTTTGCTGGATTTTATTACAGATTCAGCTCAATTTTCTTGACCCCATTAATATCTTTATTAAATCTATTGTTCTGACCAAAGGTGCTATAATTGAATACTCAATCATCAGATGCCAGCTGTTCCGGTCAGAACAACCAGTTCTCTCACACTTTCCAGTATGTATGGAGATGGTAGGGAGACATCAGGCTATGATACATTTGGATGTGTTCTGAGGGATCTGTGACAACAAATTCTTTAGTGCCTGTAGTTTTTGGGTGAGTTTTCATTAGCCTGAAATGGTGGATACCATCCCTATTTTTTTCATGATTGTTGGTTTAATCTTGGAAAACATTACTTTGTGGACGGAGCAGTTGCAATTTTAAATCAGCAGACTAGCTAGGGACTTGACAAAGTTTGATGGAGCAGTTGATATGTTTGAATATGGGCAAAAAGAAATGCTTGTCACCTCCCAACTCTCCCATTGTCTAAAAGGAGATAGTTTCTTAGTGTGATTGTGGGTCCAAACATAGTTGCTCTACTTGTTCCATCACAGTTAGTTTTTTTATTTTTATTTTTATGGGTAAGATAAATGTTAGTTTGTTAATTTATGTTAGAAATGTTAGTGATTCTTTCCGTTTATCCTTAAGCTCTTGCTTTTGGCTTTCCAACCACCAAGTCAATCCTATATCTTTTATTCCACCAAAGTTAATTCTTTCATAATAATAATAATAATAATTTTCAATATTCTTCTATCAATTAGACTTTATATTTTTTGTTTGGTTTTTAAGTAAACAAATATATGTTGAGGGTAATTTGAATTCTTTGGTGAATTTAGCAGGGGGATTTGTACCATTGTCCTTTGTTCTTCAGAGCCTAGTAAAATGTTTCAGTTAAAAGTTTCAGACTCTACTAGTAAGCCATGGCAAATGCTTAGTACTGGAAGCCATTCAATATTCAGTGGGGCTACTAATGATTGATCTAAGCAAGATGTTAAAATGATATTTTTGTCTGTCAATCTTGAATGTTGAAATCAGTTCATAATTTCTAACGTATAGATTATGTATGTGATTGGGAAGAATGAAATGCCTAGATGAAGATTGATCGAATTTGGCACCAATTTACAGCTATGTAGTATGTTCCAGGTTTGTCATTTACTTGAGTGTTTATTTTGGAACAGTGCCTCGAGCAAGATCAAATTAATAATCGGTCCTTCGAACCAGAAGTAAATACTATATTCTTACAGTGTTTATTTTTAATTTAATACGTTAAACAATATAAAAAGTTAATATACAAAGGTTGTCTATTGCGTGTATATATGGGCACACAAGGTGATATATACACGCAAGCCTGTTTGTGGCATGCACGAACCACAGTCGTGTCACTAATCAAACCTTTCATAAATAATGCATAAAATGTAAATTTTACCTTGTGCATGTAGATAAAAGTGAGATTAATCCACCAAAGCCGCATTAATATTCATTTTTATTTGATTAATGACGACGTTGCTATAAACAGAATAAATTTTATATTCACAAATCAAAAACAAGTCCACTTATTATAATATTTGTGAATGACATGATCTCTCTAAAAACTTAAACCTTAATTAGCTAAAGATTTGTGAATATGGTCTTTAACATAATCAACAAATTAAACAAATAAACAAACATATCAGAGTTTCTTTTTTCCATGCATTATATAAGCCTCACTTCTTCAACTCTCGAACTCGTCACATTGGTAAAACGGCACAATGGAGCTGAACTCGTTGAACTTGAACATGAGATCATCTCCTTCCTCATATCTATTGGAATCTTCATACTCAAAATACGTCTGAATGTGATCAGGAAATGTGCACTGTGGCAACTCAGATTCCATCTGTGTTGATGAAAGATTGACCACAGATGTCATCTCCATCATTTCCTTGAACTTTGATGACTGAAGTAGAAGCTCCAATGCTGACGTGGCACTCGCTGGACGAGGCTGATGTGGCACCAACGTGGCTTCTTCTACAATAGTATTATTGAGTGAATCTTTGTTATGGTAGAAGCTAGCTTCTTGTTGTTGATCAGGGCTTGGGGTGAAGTTGTTAGTGCAATTATTATTATTATTTATGTTAGTGAGATTAATACTAATCTGGTCGTTGTTAACGTTGTTGGCAGTGTTGTTGGGCTTAAGCCAATTAATGTAACGGCTGAGATCGAAATTGGTGACAGCATTGAGTCCACGGTATTCTATGGCTGCCAGGTCATACGCAGTAGCAGCTTCTTCTTGGGTAGCTGCGAAAATTAGAAAGATGGTCGATTTGAGATTTTTATAATGGACAACATATGATCAATATATATAAGTTTTTATATTGATGACAACGACATATTATAATATAGTGCGTAAAGAGAAAAGGTTAAGTTAACAAATCAGTTAAAGAGTTGGTGGCTTTCCCTGCCACATTGAATACGACGACTGATAAATTTTGCCATACATGACCCATGCAAACCCACGGCGTGGGGATAAGCTAATTAAATAATAACCGAATTGAATGTAATGAATGATATGAAGTGATTTATTGAAGTACTTCCGGATGGTTTTGGTTTACAATAATTGTAAAAGTACTTTCATTTAAGTTTGAAAGTGAAGAAATTAAGTTTATGGACGTGGACCAAAAGGATTGATCACTTATACTAGTTAGAGTTGTGCCACTTATATATGTATATTACTACAAGGATTAAACAGCAAAACTTATTTGCAAATAAGTAGTATTCTTAGTGCTATTCTTCAATCAAATTTAAATTTAAAGGTCTAGCTATTATAATTATTAAGGATAAAACTTTAATTTTTATTAAACAACATCCAAAATTATCAAAGGTTCTGCACTTCAGTGCTGCTATTAATTGCTAAATAATAACAAAGGGCACATTATGTAAGATATGATTCAAAGCATTTCCGTGTAATATTAATCAATCATGTTAATGCATTTTCTCATTGCTGGTTAAAACTTAAAACTGTTTAAGGAGATGAGAACTTACCATAAGTTCCGAGGTAAAGATATTTATTGCCAAAAACTTTGCCTATCCGAGCCTCCCACCTTCCGTTATGATGATGTCTGGTAATTGAAAGTAATGAAAAATTGATTAGCTAGAATCGATTATGTCTACGACTGGGTGTATGGTTGATTTCGAAGAGTGAATCAGCTTATTCAATTAGCAGATGCAATTAATATATGCATATGCAAAATACACATACCTTGCAACACCTCTGTATTTAGAAATTCCCCGAGAAAAACCACTGCTTTTCCTGCAATTTAATTTTAAACAAAAACGTCTCTATATAAGGCATAGTTTTTGTGAAAATCTTGTTGATTACCAAAAAAGAAGCTTTGCTAGAAATTTACCTCCTCAGCGATCCGATATACTCCTCCCGTGATTGACCCTCCATTTCTTTCAGTTCGTTCAGGTAGTTTGATAACTGCAATTCAAACACAAATTTTGTGTGTTTTATTTTCTTTCTAAATTAATCTCACTCGCAAGATGCATATAATATGTAAAACCACACAACATATATTAATAAAGAAAAGTGCTTTAGAATAATAAAATTATGTACCGGAAAATTAAGAATGGTATCTTGACCCCAGTATTTCAGTGCTGCTAGATCATAAGCATGTGCTGCTGCCTCTTCATTGTCATAAGCGCCTGAATAATATAAAACTTGCTTAATAACCGTATACTTGGATATGACCACTCTTTTGATCAATATATACTCTGATATACTTACCAAGGTAGACTGAACCCAATGATATGTGACCAACCCCCACAAGATTGAGAATACCACATGGAAGGAAATTAAATTAGAAATATTAGCTAACTTCATCGAACATTCAAACTGCATATATAATTAAATTGATGCAAACTATTGATACAACGGTAAAGAGCATGAACCTTGTCGCCCTTTTTTGTTCTGTGATTCATTCCAGCAATGCTTGTCCCACAAATGAGCTTCATATCGGCCTGTCCATCGGTGCCTGATATGATGAATATATACCCATTTAATGAAATTAGCTAACTTGGGAATAATTAAAATTAAAATGATGAGTTGAAGAAGTTGAGAGACAGAGAGAGGCAATGACAAATTGAATAAACAAGGAATCAATTAATCAAATTAAGATCAACCTAGTGACTCCTCGGTATATTGAGCTGCGTTGAGGTGGGGAGTCTCTAGGGACACTTCTCCTTGTTCGTTTCACCTTGGTGGTCACAGTGTTGGTTACGTTAAGACTATTATCGTCATTTGTGGTAACATTGTTTTTCTGGGTGCGTAGCTGTGATCTTTTGGCCATGGAGAAGGTTGCACCATGCACGAGAAAGAACAAAGATGAATGGTGATGATATAATGGTGCATACAAAATAAGTTTATATATATATATATATATATATATGTATGAGTTATTATATAGTAGTGAATGAAGTGAAGAGGTTTATAAAGGAATGGGCTAAAGGATGGGGTTAGAATAGATTGTGCTGGCAAACATGGGGATAGCCGGCTCAAAGATGGTTGTTTCTGGCCGTCTGTAAAATCGGCTCTATGTTAAATTCTTTCTCCCTTGTCTTCACTCCAACTTTGTGTGATGTGGCTTTCAATACTTTTTAGGTCTCTTAATTTGTTAACTTTAATAGGTTTATAAAAAATAATTTATCAAATAATGTGGTATGATTCATAGATAATTTTATTATTTAAAAATATATAATTAAAGGTTTGACTTTTAAGTTCATGTGCATGAAAAAAAATTATTAATATTTTAAGAAATTAATCTTTAACTCTTAATTAGGAGTATTTTTCAAGTAAAATTGTTACTCATTGTTGGACTTTTGTTTTAAAAAAAAGTTGAGGATCTAGCAAGCTGTCAATTTTTTTTAAAATCCATAAAACATCTTCTTTTTTTTTCATATTAAAAGTGTAACGTATTTAAATATTTTACACGAGAAATTTTAAATATAAGTAGTAAAAAACCCAAGGCTATGCATATAATTTTAAAATATGTACAAAATTAATGAGAAAAAAATATATTCTATACAAAAATATATTATATTATTGTAAATTAATCATTTGTATAATCTATAAAGTTTTAATCATAAAATTAAATGATTAATCGATAGAAAGTTTTATTCAACAATTGTGTTTTTCATCTTAATTATATATGGGTATTTCCATTCATTTATCCATACAACAAATTAGTTTTATTAATGCCGATAAACTTATATATGCATGTACTTCGCGATATAAAATTTGTAAATTGCGGCTCAAATTCGAGATAAGTCTGTTCATGGGTATGATAATTAAGGCTCAGAGGAATTGAAGTAAAAACTGTTCATCAGCTAATAATATAATGCGTGGGAGGATTGGGGATTTAACGGTCAAGAATAAGTTAATTCTCAATTCGACAAAAATCATCATACTAGTTACTATATAATCTAAACTTTTGCAAGATCAAATTTGACTTTTGTATTTATTTACTATTATTTTTTTAAGTCATTAGCTGGTTGAATATCTATATAACTTAGCTAGGCAGGATAAAATTTTAAAGTATACGTAGAATGCGTTGTTATACCTAATTATCAACATGTACATGTGGTTGAACCATATATTCCATATTTTTTAAAGAGAAATTAAAATGTAACATAGTGTACTACTTTACTAAGTTACCTAATGTTGTCTCCTTAGACAAGTAATTTAACGCAGAGCAGTTCCACCATGTTACCCATGTAGGTGTAACTACCCCATGTGGACGATTAAAAGGGTTATGCAGTTTTTGGGTTAAGGGGTGCCCCGCTTTTCCACCATTTCTGAATTTGCGTCCTGTGTACAATCTTTAATGTTAGTGGGGCCTAAGAATTAGATCATGTTTGTAGTAACTATTTGCTTCTTATAGTGGATGGAGATGTACATGGACTGCCATGCACACTGTATTGTTAATGGGTAAAACGACACATGCACTTTAGCACTCAAAAAATAAATGCATTAATTAGTCATGCTTCGGTGTTTAGTAGAAATTTGGTAAGCAAACCATTGCTCATTTTCAAACACTGCCTCTCACTGCCACTCACTGAGGGTCACCTAAATTGCACCTAATGGCGAAAAGTCATTTACCAGTCTCAAGTGCTTATTTGGTTTGTTATATTAAAATGTTTGAGATTTTTTTCTAATAAAATTGTTAACTAAATAACTAGTGTACCTAGTACACGGATAATTTATGTTTGATAAGAGTGTAAAATCATTTTTACATTAACAAAGACAGAAATATTTATTTTCTCATATAGATCTGTCTCTCACACAAATGTTTTGTAATTTATATTTTTTGACGTATTGATAGAATTAAGAATGATTAAAGATGTTGGACTATATTAAATTTGTGCGTCATTTTTTTCTACATTTTTTCTCTCGTCTTTGATATAACAAAATGAACAATTGGTTAATCTTTAATGTAACTATTTTGAAAAACAAACAATTACTTATGAGAAATAAACTATACCAAAACATCCCGGAATTATTATAACGAGATAAATATTTTTCTGTGTTGCATGCTTGTGCTAACTTGAAAGCTTCCTCTCACGCATATTCTTTATAATTATTACTTCTTGAAGGTCTCATTACGTAGAACGGAAAACTTAAATGAACTTAAGAATATTATAATTTATAAATAAGAATTAGGATTACATATGTCTATCTGATGAGAGAATGAAAGGTGGGTACGTGAAAATTGAAAAAGAAATTGGTTCGACATTTCATTCCTTTACAAAGCAAACCCTTTAGATAAAATTAGATGAACTAGCCGTTAAAATTTATTATAAATTATAAATGATTTCACTTGTTCATTGTTGCATTTTTTTTAAAGGCCATAAGAATTATATTTATAACTACAAAGAGTGAGTTACAATACAACTTGTGGCTGAAATAGACTGACAATAACTCTAACCAAAATCAATCATAAACTATATTGTTAAATGTTGGTTAAGGATGTTTTTTCTTAAATATGTGTATACTTTTAAAATAATTTTAAAAGTAGTTTTAAACTAAAAAAATTATTTTTGATTTTAAAATTGAATTTAAAATTCAACAAAAAAAATCCAAATTGATTTTCTTACAAAATATGAACCTAAAATTTAAATTCAATCCATTTAATTGAATCTGCATTTAAAATCCAATCAATGTAAATAGATCTGGATTGGATTTTTGAAAATATGCCCACCCCTAATTGTGCTAGCACACCAAGTTAATTCCAACGTCATGATAAAATCTGAACAAAAAAATAAATATATCTAACCCCATACGGGATATCAAACCCGCAAGATTACACATGCCCTGGACATGTATACGACCCAAAACATATCAGAAAAGTTGCATCAACAATGCTTACGAATCCATAAACTTAACAGATAACAATTTCCATGTGATTTCCAAATCCAATTTCTGTCGAAGCAAATGCCAACATCATCACAATTCACACCAGTTCTTACTCACATACAGTTCACCAGAATATGCAAAAAGTAATATACTCACAAAAAGGTTCACCATTAGACACGCTATATAGCCAAACAAATTTCAACCATATTAGCATCTACACAGGATCCAACGCTGAACCTTCCAGAAATTCCTCCCCTGCTCATTCTGTTCATACATAACCTGACACTTTTCCTAAGACATTCCACAGAGTTCTGCAACCAGTCCACTAATGAATAAGAGAAACTTTCTTCCTCGCCTTTAGCCATTTCCAAGAATAAAGCTTTGCAGTTTCGACAATTTCATTACATTGCATGGGTTGAACTCTGAATATCATCTTATTTCTAGTCAACCAAATTGCTCTTACCACTGCAACACACCCATCCAACCCACCAAGTCAACACCATGATTATGATATTAAATTTTTCATTATTTCTCTATTTTATTCCAAGTTAACTAGGTAACAGAGGTGTTTTTATTTTTATTTTTAATCACAGATACATTGATAGTAATTCACTAGCACTATACACGTATGCGAAATGTCACATTAGCTATTGATTAATGTGCAATATCACATTAGTTATTCATTTGTGGAACACTTCAATCAGTTCAATGCCATATTTTTATTAAATTAATTATTAAATAATGAAAACATTAACTAGAAAAACCAATCCGAGTTCACTATTAACAAAAGCCCAAAGAAAGCAGACACTCCTGACAAGTGACAACGATTAGTAAAGCCCAAAAAAAAACTTTGTCAGGACTTCAAACCTAGTAAGAAGAAGCCCAATACAACGTGATCTATCTGAGAAAAGGTACTGCTGCTAGCCTGCTACACAATGTTGGTTCCTTTCGGCTGATTATTATTAATAATATTATTCTATTAAAAATTGACCAAAATAAATAAATAAAGGTTCTGCAAAATTGTCTGGAAAATGTTCAACTGAAATTAGCGGACGATAGAATTCCACTCTCATCTCCGTAGCTCCTTAACTATGAATGATAACTTTTATGGCATGTTTGGATGGAAGAAGAAAAAATAGAAAGGAAAAAAATATATGAATTATGATGTTTTTTTTGTTGGTTGAAGATAAAGAAAAAAGAAGATGGAGAAAAAGGTTAATTATTAGAGATAAAAAAAATATTTAAGAATTTTCTCATTTCTCCCAATTCAAATTTTATTTATTTTTTGAGTAAATTACACTCGCATCCCCTGTGTTTTATTCAAATTTCACTTGATACCCCTCAATTTTTTCACATTACTTTTACCCCCCTCTATTAACACTATTAACCAACACCAATTGAAATATGTGAACAGACTAAATTATCCTTACATTTTAATTGTAAAACTCAAATTATCCCTTCCTAATTAGTTTCAGAATTTATAATTCACGTTTCATTCCTCCTCACCATTCGTGAGTATTGTTCATCTTCATCTTGTTTGCGAGTTATTCTTCAGCATCCAGGAGGTGTGAGTTTCTCTTTCTTTCACGACGTTCACGTTCCATTATTTTTTCACCGTTTGCGAATTCTCCATTGTTCATCTTCTAGTTTGCGACGTTCATGAGCGTCTTCATTTGTCTTTCTCTTCAACGTTCACGAGCGCTCTGTTTCTCTTCCTGTTCCATGATTTCTGTTCATGCTGGGGTTATGCCTGTAAGTGACCACTGGACCTTGTATATATGTTACTTTTTAAGATTATTTATTTAATTTTGATTGTTTATTGTTACCTATTTCTGAATGGGATTTCAATAAAGGACCAGTTTGGGATCACTTATGATTTTTAAAATCATTTGTTTATTATTGTTGATTAAAATAATGTTATGTGTGGGATAACAGGAAATACAATAGATGAACTGAAAATCATTTGTTTATTATTGTTGATTAAAATAATGTTGATGTTTAGAATCACATTAAACACAATGGATGAACTAAAAATCATTTGTTTATTATTGTTAATTAAAATAGTGTTGATGTTTGAGACCATATGAACACAATGGATGAACTGGAATACAAAGAATACATGATTGTGTGAACAATATTGTTAATGATTTAGACTTGTCATCATGTTACCCTTTTATTTTATGATTTTGTTACATGCTATTGGTAAAATTCTCCCCTTAAGACTGATCATGATGTGCTGAAAAATATTTGTTGAAAATTAAAAATTAGTTCATATGTATGTTAGTAGAACAAAAGATGAGAAAAAAATTGTTAACACTGCGTACCAACAAAGTGAATTTATGTCCAACAAAAAGTTGAGTTTACATCCAATTACACAAAAAACAAAAAAAAAATCAATAGTATTAAAATATTTTCAGGTTGAGAGAATGAAGATGAAGATATTTTAGACATAAATTTTCATTAAAAGTCATGTGAACAACATGTGTCTAATTTCTTTTAGATTATTAAACGGTGTTTACGAAGGAGAGGGTCTAGGTGTAATGTAAAATAAACAGTTAAGGGATTTTTTTTGTAGGATGTAAAAAGGAGAAATATTAGGTGAAATTTAAGTAAAACACATCAAGTATGAATGCGATTTAGTCTTATTTTTTTCTCTTATTTTCTTTCCTTCAATTCAAATGGAATATTAAAACTATAGGAGAGAAAAAAAAGAGTATGCTATTTTCACACTTAAATTTAAATAAAATTAACAAGAAAATCATTTAGCTAGAGATAATTTTTTAAAGTATTATTTTTATCTTTAAATACTTATTATTATATTATTTTGCCGAGAGAATAAGATATTGTTCACATTTGAATTAATTTTAATTATATAAACAATTTTTAGTCCAGTTTAGTACCAACAAAAATGGTTTGAACTAAGTTTTTTAAAAATTAAAATAGCCATTGCATTGGTGAAGGAATCAGTTCTTAATTTATGGATCAAATATCACACTTGAAATTTGCTTGAATGGAGTAATTTATAAGAATTATACCCGTATTTATTTGGGCACGGGTTCATTTATTAGCTTTTGATTTGACGTACGGGACATTCCCCTTTAATTAATATCATACCAATATGATCCGACAAAGTAGAAAACCTCCGTCTCGCTCGATTCATGCATCTGATGAAAAAAAAATGCCAAATTGTTTCGGGACGATGTAGTGTAAAAAATATCGTTAGTAATTTCAAGAAATTAAGATTTTTTATTAAAATACATAAAATTATATTAATTATGACTTTTTTAAAATTTTCTTTTAATTTTCACAATAACTTTTTTTAATTACTTAATCAACGCTCTAAAAATACAAATTAACAAGATACTTTATTTAATATTAGGATCAAGTAATAAAGTAAGAGTATTTTTTTCAATAAATATTTGTCCATTAATTTTATTAAGAATATCAATTATAAATTCAAACCTATAATATTTCTCTCCTTCCTTCACTCTTCCCATCCCAGCCTTATATCTCCATTTATAAAATCAAAATACTACCTCTAACTACCGTGAAAACACTTTGTTTCTGGCAGTATATAGAATCAAGAATTTTATCTAGGAAAAAAAATGCAGAGCATATTAAAGATATTAATAAAAAAACTACTCTTGATTAGATGTTTTGTTGTGTTTACTTAAGTGTTTGTAAAATTAATTTTGATTAAATTAATTTTAAAGTGATGCAAAATGTGTTTAATTTTTTTATTGTTTAGAAACAAAGATAACAGTATAACTTTTTAATTGGAAAAATATAATTTTATATAAATTGTTTAAACCATTGCAAATGTAAAAAAACTTTAATTCAAAACCATTTCACTTAAAGTTGCTTTGACATCTTATATGCCTTTAAATACTTTCTACACCAAAACACTTCTAGTTTTTCTTTTTAGAGGAAAACACTCCTATTTAAGATAGGAGTAATGCATAAGCAACAAAATATTTCGAAACAGATATAATAAACCAAATAGGCTATCAATTTCTTAAAGTCAAAAGCAAATGTCAGTAAATATTAAACCAAATAGGAGTACATTATATTTTAAACACGATTTTTTATCCTAAAAAAAACATGATTCCGTAAAAAAAACTTTATTTTTATGAGATTTTAACATGATTTTAGTTAGCTGTAAAAAACATGATTTTAATTAAGTAGCACAAAAACACTTCATTATTTTAAAATGTTAAAGAGTCTAAACTCAAGGACCAATCAGTTAACTCACGTCATGTTCATTCAGATACACAATTACAACGAAACTTATTTGGTTGATAGGCTACGATATTATAGGTGCACATTAGTTTCCTGCATTCTCACTCATTGAATAAATAGCATACTTGTATGTTTTGTAGGCCGGAGTCCGAAATAACAATTCAAATATTAATTTTCTTTCTCTTTTATCCCATAATTCATTATTTTAGAAAATAAATATGAAGACTTTTTTCACAAGATTAAAATAATATCGTAATTTATATTATATTTATAATATCTAATATCTAATCTGTCTTAATTTTTAAACATAAAATTAAATCAATATATTATTTAACATATTACTTAATATGCATCAAATATTAAATAGGATACAAATGTATCATGTTTTTACTTTAACATAATTTATTAGATTCTTATTTCTTTTTCTATGTCATCTTTAAAAAAATTATTATTTTTAAAATTCTATCAGAATCTATTTTATTTTCTTCTTAAATAAATGAATACATTTTCTTGAGCTCAAAATAAATGAATACATCTATTCCATAAAAATAAATAAATCTAGAACAATAATAATAAAATATATCATTTTATTCTTATTAGATACTTTTATCCTTACTTTTTGTATTAACTAACTGTTACTCTTTCCGTTTTAAAATAATAATCATTCTAGATATTTTTATGAAGAACAAAATTAAATAATTAATAAAAATTAATTTTATAAAATTAATTTCATATCATTATTAATTTATTTATAAATTTTGATATTTATCATTAATATTATAAGAAATATAACTAAAAAAATATAATTAGTAATAAATTGAAAATTTATAATAATAGATATTATGAGATGATTTTTTTTCCTTTTTTTGATAAAATTAACAGACTATTTTCATTTCTTTTATTTATAATTTTATATTTATGAATCAAATTCAAAGTAGTACTAAAAAGTTTATAAAACAACTCTGTGCAACCAATTGGTACATACTCATTTCTTATTTGAGTCTCAAAATATTCTTTCCTTTTATTTATTTTAAAAAAATGTAGCAGTGTTTCTGTTTTGCTTGGTAATCATAATTATTTTTTTGGAAGCGTGGACGGTGACAATTATTTATTTATTCTAGAAAGCGCGAATACCGTGACAATCAATATTTTACCGCGGTTCTATAACTATTTGCAAGACAAGACAATATATTGTAGAGAAATTGAAGCGTGGAGGTGCCTTTGTGGGGGTAAAGAGTAGAGTGTAGATCTGTCACAGAGCGTATAGTCGCCGGCCACGGCAAGGCTGTACTGTAACCGCGATTAACGATGATTAACCTTCGCCGGAGCGGCGAAAACATCCCGGCGAAATCGAAGCGATTCAAACGCCAATTGGTGAAGTTCGACGAGCTGCCGGAGTACTTAAAGGACAGCGAGTTCATATTGGACTATTACCGCTCCGAATGGCCCGTGAAGGAAGCCTTGTAGAGCATCTTCGCGTGGCACAACGAAACCCTAAACATTTGGACGTACGATTCAATTCCAAGTTCTAACACTCTCATTTCAAACATTTGGTGTGCGATTGCTTCGTTTGCTCGATTGATGATTAATAATTATTCGCGTTTGGTGAGTGCAGGCATGTAGGAGGATTTCTCATATTCGCTGGGTTGGCGGCGATGAGCACCACCTCGGAGCTCTGGAATTTGCTCAGGTATGCTAACGCAGGATCGCCACGTCGTTTTGATGTTTGTGTATACTAGTGTTGTTGTTCGATATGAGAAAGAATGAATGAACTGATGTTGTATGAATGTGAGAATGGAACGCCAGATCGTCCACGGCGCTCGGGTTGTCGACCACGGCGGCGGAGATGAACGGGTCTAACAATGACGCCTTCCCGGTAATGTTTTATAAAACTTATTTTAAATTCATTGTTTCGCATAATAATAGTGATAGTGATATTACATTGCCAAAAATAAAAGTGATAGTAATAGTGATTATTATGCATATCGCAAAATCAATTCAAATTTATTGTTGAAATACAATTAATACAATATTGATATAAATTAATTAATTTGTGTATATTATTACTTTTCTGCATAATAAGTATGGAATGTTTTTTATGCCTTAAGTTAAATGTATTTATTTATTTTATGCAGACTTATTAGAAGATATCTGTGTTTTGAAAATCAAACCCGTATTTTTATTTTTTTTTACAGAAATCGTCAGGTGTCCAGTTCAAATAAACCATGAAACCGACCTGAATAAATATTAGTCTGAAGAGCTGAAAAACTGGTAAAACATCGGGTAAATCAGATATATAGCGGGTTAACAACAAACGCTTAATATAACATTATTTTCATTTTTTTTCTTCTTAAAATAATGGAAATCAATCTAAAATATTTATCATCTTTTTAATTCTAAATATAAATTTGTTATTATTAGTAAATGTTGATGTGTTTTATTTAGGGGTATTCGTGGGTCGATTCTGATGGATTTTAGTCAAATTTAGGACTCAACCCAATTAAATTTGATCGGTTCAATTTTCAGAAGAAAAACAATTTTGAAATCCAACCCAATTCGTTCGTAATGGGTTTGGTTCGGTTCAACGGGTTACCAATTTAATTTTTTTTCTTGAAACTACTATTTTATATAATGATTCTTTCAAATATTCAATACAATTAACACAATATTATCAAATGTATGAAAGTAGTAAAATTGTTTCATTTAATATCATCAACATAATATTCTAAAATAGACTTATAATATAAATTAAAACAAAAGATTCTTGAACAAGATTTACTATAATAATTTGAATCATATATATTTCTTACAAACTAAGTTTTGCTATAACCAAATTTGTTGTAACCAGATTTTTGCTGAAACAAATAAATGATCAAAATATGATTTATTAATATTATAAACTCGGTAAACAATATGGAAAAAAAAGTGAAACAAATAACAATATGCCTAAAAATAATACATTAAGAAGTTTCAACACTTATAATTTCAACACTTGGAGATCAAATATTAGCAATATTTAAAGTCAAATCAAACAACTCTAAAAATTTAAATACAACCCCATTAGCACAAAAATTAATTGATATTTTATACAAATATAAAAAATGAAATAAGGGATTACACATCTGATTTGATTTTTTTTGCTTCATTTATTTCAACTTGAAAGTCATTAACATTTTGTTTAGTAGATCTAAGCTAATTTTAGGTACAAAAGAGAGCTTCAACAGTAATAGGACTCAAGGAACTACGAAATGAATCCAGAATTCTACCCATGTACTAAATGCAGACTCAGGTAATACAATAGATATAAGAATGACCAATATATCTCTAGTCATACAAGAAAGAATATAATATTTTGATACCTTCAATTTTCACCAATTCAAAATGTCAAACTCAGGGTGGTCATCATCAACATCATCCTCTAATCATTCTAAATTCATCATCCAAATCATCATCCTGTTTTTTCTTGATTTTCATTCTAAATTCATCATCCCAATCATCATCCTTGTCACCTTTGTCATCATTATGTTGTGAGACTATGTTTGAAGCCAATGTACTAGAATTAGTTGAATTGGCTACTAGAATGAGAAATGAGATGTTCTAATACATATTGCTGAATCAGTTTCTGAACGAGGTCTTTCAATATTTTTATCATATCTATGCTCTTCTCAACACCATACATACGATTAAAACAAAATTAAATGTACTCACATTTAGAACGAGGATCAAGAAAAATAGCAACAAACAAAAGGTAGTTAATTCCACCACTTTCTCAATATTTATTAAACTTTAACTGCATATTTGTTGTCATCCTTTGTATCACTATATCATCACTATAGGGAGAAAGAATTTTTTAATTTTTAATATATATAATAAAATTTATATTATTATTACGGGTTCACGGATCGGGTTAACAGGTCAACGGATCTATAAATCTAAATTCGTGACCCAACCCGTACATGATTGATTTTGATTGGATCAGTTCAATTTTAACCCAAATATATAAATGACTCAATTCAAATAATTCGGATCAGTTCGGGTTCAAGGATGATCCGTACCCGTGAACATCCCTAGTTTTATTATTGAATCTTTGACTTAGTATTATAATATATTTAATATTTAATTTGAACTTTAGTATGCGTTAAAAGCCTATGAAATTATGTATTATTTTTAGTTTTATTTAGTATTATAAAATGAATATGTTTATAAATGTCATTACTGATTCAGCTCTGATTTAATTACGGTTGGACCATTAACCTTCAAGTAATATCTTTATCATCGGTCTAGTTTTACAAACATTGAATATAACTTTTGATAATTCTTTTATAATGAGATTTCTTACATTCTCTCGTGAAGTTTAACCATCATCTATTTTCGAATGTTTTTCGTGGGGTCCTCTTCTACTTTTAGATTTTCATTAATATCTGCTTGGGCATAGTATATTCATGTTTTTAAAATCAAACTAGTTGTTGAATTAGTTTGGATACTAGTTTAAGGTTCGTTCAAACATTAATTGAACTGATATTAATAAAATATAATATTATCTCTAATTATATATATAAGAAATATAGGATTAAATTATCAAGACCAAAGAAAGTGATTATACCCATTTTAATTAAAACTAACGTAAATGCAATTTTGATTTGAAAAATGCTTTAAAGATTTAATTGGTTTAGTTGATGGTTAGATATAATAATATTACCTCTTTCTTTATATATAAGATTCTTTTTACTTTATTAATTATCTCTTTTTATAATATCCTCTTCTGATAGTTTAGTGTATTAATTATTTTTATCCTATAATAATACTCTTAATTAATTACACTATTATCTCTCCAAAGATTAATTACTAGAAGAATAGTATTAATAATTTATAAATTTAATGTGATTAACTACTTTTCTTTAAGGATGTGAATTAGTAAAAAAAGTCTTTATATAAAAGGACAAAGGTAGTATTACTCATAATTTAAATAATAGTTTTTCAACCAAAGAGAATGAGTTATATTGTTAATTGTTTATTAAATGCATTCACTTCTATGACAAATGAGTGATACCTTATTAATAGGCTTCACAATAAATTAAGGGTATAAAAGAAAACTAACCATTAATATATCTAAAAGTGTTTATATGTTTCTTATAATTGGGACAAAAAAAATACTACTTTTCAAATATATTTAAATAAATGTTACATGCAGAACAATTCATATAAATAACATTTTTTGTGTGCATCTCTTTTTTGTTACATGTCATAATGATGGAGAAAGATAGACACAATTTTTTTTAATACCTTGATTTATTGTGAAGTTTATTAATGAGATGTCAATTATTTTTCTTTGGTGCATTTATTGAATTATTAACAATATAAATCATTATCATTGGTTGAAAAAATATTTCTTGAATTATGAGTAGTATCATTATATATAATCGCCACTTAACCAATTAAGTTTATGAATATTTTTAGAATATTTTTTTAATATCAACTATAATTAGAATGTTTGACTTCTTGGTAAAATTTAAATTGTATTATCATACAATTTAACTTTATGATAATATTAATTAAAGTAAACTAATTTAATTACTTTTATCCGTCTTTTATTTCTTATATATAAGATCAAAGACAGTAATAGATAAAATAATTAAAGAAACATAATTTTATTTTACAATAATAAAAACTAAAAATAAAACATAATTTCGTAGCATTTGAGGTGCATACAAAACAAACCAAATATATTATGATACTTAAGTCAAAGTTTCAATAATACACATCAATATTTATTATTAACAACAACTTACTATTTAGAAACTTTCAAAAAGAAGCTATCATTTAGAATAAAAAATGATAAATATTTTAGGTTGATTTCATTTTTTTAAGAAAATAAATCAAAATGATGTTGTATTAAGCATTTTTTGTTGACTTGCTATAAAATGTTTTTTTCCTCGATTTTTTTATTGGGTTCTTGGTTTTTCAGTTCTTTGACCTTTCTTCAGGCCGATTTTGTGTCTTATTTGAACCGATCACCCGATCGATTTTCCAGTCCAACTTTCCAGTTCGGTCTGATTTTGGAACACAAGTATATTGCAATATAGAGGATCATGTGAGCTTACTCATCCTCTTGAAGGACTTGGTCTTGAGGGATTTTAGATCATGGTTTAATCATAATTTTACTTCTTTACTTGGCTATTATTATTGTGATGGACTGTGTGCCCTAAACATAAGATAACTATAGTATTAATTTGTTATTCTATCAATTGTTGGTTCTGTTTTTATGTATTGTTTTTCAGGATTTGCATTTTAGACACGTTCTGGACTCTTCCATCCTTGGGGAGATGAAAGGATCTGGGGTAGAAACAATTCCTCGATGGCCATGGTTCGTTTTCTTAGCTGGAGGAATGGGATGCTTAGCTTGCAGTTCTCTTTCCCATCTTCTGGCCTGCCATTCCAAAGGCTTTAACCTATTTTTCTGGCGTCTAGATTATGCTGGCATTTCTCTTATGATTGTCTGTTCCTTCTTTGCTCCAATTTACTATGTTTTTTTCTGCAATCCTTACGCAAGGTTATTCTATTTGGCATCAATATCTGTGCTTGGAGTCCTTGCCATTATTACTCTACTCGCACCTTCATTTTCTACACCTCGGTTCCGACCTTTCAGGGCCTCCTTATTCCTCTCCATGGGCTTTTCAGGTATAATTCCTGCAGCTCATGCTGTTGTCCTGTATTGGGGCCATCCCCATATATTTGTTGCACTTGGATATGAGCTTGCTATGGCCATTCTATATGCCACCGGAGCTGGATTTTATGTTGCTAGAATACCAGAACGATGGAAGCCTGGAGCATTTGATATCACAGGGCACAGCCATCAAATTTTTCATGTTTTTGTTGTTCTTGGTGCACTTGCCCATAGTGTTGCCATACTAGTCATATTGGATTTCCGACATGGATCTCCTACTTGTGTGCATTAGACAACTAATAATTATGTGTCTTAAAACTCTTGAGAGATAAATAATTAGAATTTTATTGTCAGCTTTTCTATTGCATGAATTGCGATATGATTGGAGTGAGAAATGGCTAAGGTAATTGACAGAGATGAGAGTGCAATTTAACTTTTTCTTCAACTCCGAGGAGTAGCAATAATGTTGTGTTTTAGGAATTCTGTTTTTTATTTTTTGACAACTTATTCATTTGAATCTTCAGATAGAACTCAGAAGATGTAATCACAGAAAAGATCATAAGACCATATTAACATTTAAGGGCTATGCGAAGAGAGTCATATTGGATGTTTCTACGGACGGTCACTTGTGAGAGAGTAGAACATGCTTGAGGATCTTGTCTCACTTTGGAAAGGGTGCATGAAAAGAATCAGGCGTTTAAGTGTACATTAACATGAACATAGCTATATTTCTTTCGCTTGATGTTCAAGTTTTGCACGTTTACTGTTGTACATTGCATTCGTCATACCAGATACAACATTCCAAAATCAAATTACGAACAGGTTCGTGAACTTGATGTATGAATGAATATTTAACTTGGCAGACTTTGGTAAAGAAAACATTATCTAGCTAAAGTACAAATCACTGCCTATTGGTTGCCTTATTTCGTTAGTGTCATGCTTTATCTAAACCAAAACATTTTCTCTATACGTGCTGCATAATTCAGAGGACGTTTGTTAGTATGAATTTTCAAATAAATTGATTATATTTATAGTTTGCGTGAACATAAATCATTTTTCATATTATTTAGGTTGCATGAGCCTTAATTGAGGTTATTTATTTATTTTTTATTTTTATCTTGCTTCATGATGACTTGAGGAATTACAGACATGGTTAGAATTTCATATCTGACATGTAGAAGGTATTGTACATTTATAATTTACAATTTACAAGCAACATGCATCATAAACACAATAAACACAAGTAATTAACTTTAGGGACTAAGTTGAATGTAACTATGATGTTACAAGTCTTAATAAAGTTAAAAAAATAATTTAGTTTTAACTTTTAAGTACCGTTATACTATTAGACACTAGCTATCACGTGTAAATAACATGTCAGTGTTACATAAGCACAAACGTTAATATTAAGAAATAAAACTAATGGTGGACTAGCGAAATAGATGGAATCCAATTCCAAAGTCTTTATAATTTTCTTTAATCCCAACACTAAGGTAACAACGTCCAAGTACAAAAGTAGTTGTTTCCTAAAAATGCATTGGAATATTTCCCTATTGATTATTCAAGTAACATCCTTACAAACCTATAGCATGTTTAGCTCGTGTTAGTTTACTTTTCAATGCTTAATCCTAAAAGCAACAAATCAGTTAATAGTAAGCAACAAATTAGTGGATTGGCGTTGAAGGATCTATCTGAAATACAACTTCACTTGTAAGCATATCTCAACTATGATTTTAGATTTAGATCGACTATTGTATTCCATTGAGTTTTAAACCCCAAGTATACAAGATATTCAACCAAACTCACAATTAATTCCAGTAGAAGAAATCAAGAATTTTGCTCGCTGGGCAGAAAAAAAATTAGAAAAATACACAAGGGAACCACGAGAAAAGCTGCAAGCTTAAGCAAATCCTCAGTCTGCGGTGTTATCACTCCGATCCTCGACCAGTCTCCGCTGTACCTGAAACAACATTTGTGCATTGCCATGAATCCAGAACCAACAAAACTTTCCTTAAATTCGACAAGAAAGAAAAGAAAACAAAGCATGCTATTGCTAAGTTACTAACCCGGCATCGACGAACCCCAATCCAAACAGTCCAATGGCACCACGAGCGATAATTGACTTGGAAACCCTCAGTGGGAAAGAGGGTCCCTTACCATTCTCTTGAAACTCATTCCTTTTAGCCAAAGTTATCACAAACCTCCTTCCATTTTTTCTCACAGGAACACAATAAGGGAGGCCCAAAACGCCACAGCTCCTTCCACTCGCTTCCATTTCCTCTTATCGTTAAGTACTAAAACCTAACAATAAACAAGTTAAATTGGTTTGAGTCAACTATAAAGAAAAGGGCAACCTCGTAATTTGTTTCAAGGTAAATAAAAATACATGAATGCTACCAAGGGAAATTATAAGCGACGGACCACCATGTGTTTCTCAACTAATTTTTACAATATTATATTTTATATCCTAAACCGTTTATTATAAAGAAAAAATAAACAATACTCCTATAACAGGTAAAAATATATTATAAATTACGTAATAATTGCTATGTAATTTTAAATATTAATTATAGGATAAATAATTATTTTGTTTATGAATGTATAAAACATTCATAAATTAGTCTCTAAAGATGAAAATTTAAATTTTTGTCCCTAAAAGTAAAAAAAGTGCGATAAATCTATCCATCTATTAACTTTCATATATTACCGTTAATTGAAATAATTTATGTGATACACTTAGAAATGAATTTATCAGTACTCTACACATTTAAGGACAAATTTGTCAGCTCTTTACCCAAAATATAATTTAATTTTCATATTCTCCATTTTTAATTATTACAAATATAAAATTATAATAAACCCTTAAAAATTAGGAAAGTGAACATGAGTTAAAACAAACATAATAATAAATATAATATTGATTAATAAACATAATTTATATGTTGCTCTAAAATTTATATTGTAACAACATTATAATGACAAAATTAAGTTGAGTCTCATTTTCTTATAAGGATTAATTTAATGACTATGCATTTTAATTTGTTTGAGCCTCATATTTTGACTAAGGTATTAACTCTTATTTTTTCTTTGAAATTTCTAATGTGACTGTACCTTACTCAAAATATGAGACTCAAACAAAAATGTATAGCCATTTAGTTAATTTTACAAAAAAATGATACTCAACTTGATTTTGACATTACCTAATATTGTTATAATAGAAATTTCATAACAACAAATAAGTTATGCTTATTAATAAGTATTATGTTTATTAATATTTTTGTTTTAACTTATATTTACTTTCCTATTTTTTAAGTGTTTATTGTAATTTTATGCTTATAATAATTAGAAAAGGGAGAATATGAAAATTAAATTATATTTTAAGTAGAGAGTGACAAATTTGTCTCTAAATATGTAAGGCATTGACAAATTCGTTCATGTATGTGTCACGTAGGACTCTTCCAATTAGCGGAGATAAATTTGTTAGCGTATTAAATATTTAAAGACAAAAATGATAATTTACCCTTAATTATATTTCTTGCTTTATATCCCAAAATTTGATCAGAATAAGATGAGCCAATACAAAGATGAATCCCACGAAATTTGATAATTTTCGATAAATTTGAAGGACTTAATTTCTCTTATGATGAGGAGTATTTAGGTCATAAGAAACAAGTTGGCACCCTTTCTGTGTAGTTGCATCGCATCAAACCCTGGCAATGGCACCTACGGCAATACAGAGGTTCCCCCAACACAAATATGTAGACGCAGTTCGCTGGCTTCCCCTACAATCCGCATTCGACCGATTCGCAGTTCTCGCACTCTTCGACTTCGATTCCGATGCTTCCTCCATCGAAATCCACTCTCTCAACCCGAACCCCCTCTCATTGGAACCCCACTCTTCGTGGTCCTCTCCTTCCCGCGTTTCCTCCCTCAAGGCCTCGCACTTCCTCCAGAAGCCCCTCATTGTCGCTTCCACTTCCTCCGGCTCTCTCCACTTCCTCTTCTCCGATTCCTCCGACGCAACGCTCGAGTCCGAGGTCTCGATTCCCGAGGGAGCGCTGCATTCCGTTCCCGCTTCTTGCGTTGACCTAATGGACCGTGGCGTCGAGTGCGTGACCGTTGGGGAAGATGGGAAGGTCAACTTGGTTGGTATTGGGGATTCCAATTTGAACTACCGGAGGTTGTTTGATAGCGCCGGGTTGGTCTCCTACACGGCGGTGAGGTGGGCGTCTCCGATGGAGTTCGCCACCGGTGGCTACGGCTTCGGTCTTCATTGGTGGGACCAACGGAAACCGGGAGGTCCGGTTTCTCAGTTTAAGGGTAACTGGTAAGAAAAATTAAAATGTTAGAGCAGTGAGTAATTATTTTAGAGTGTCACATATAATGCTTATTATTATTTCAAAAACTGCTAAATATAAAATGTTGTGTGTGATGATAATCCAATCAGCAAGTAGAAACTTATTATGCTGTGTTAGAAATCTGCCTGATGGTTTGCCATGTAATTATGTTTGCAGGGATAAAAAATTGACATCTGGGATTGTGCACTCGATTGACATTCATCCGTCCCGAAAGCACACTTGCCTGGTTAGATGCCTATATATCCAGTTATTTTGTGAATAAGATAACAAATACATGTCACTTTGTGAATGTTCTTGTAAGGAGCTCGGAGCATAATTGTGTTTAGATTTTAGTTTTACTCCATTAATGGTTGACAAGGTTTTAAATTCTGTTTGTGGGAAATTGTGGACAAATGCCTGTGATGTGGTCACAATTGCAGTTGCAGGCATCCAAAAAAGCTTGACAATGTTGCTGATATCTGATGGCTGCAGCTGGTTTTTTTAAAACCTTGATGGTTGATGCTGCAACTTGATGAAGTGTTTTGTGATATTGATGCTTGCTGTTGTTTCTTTATGTTCAGCAGTAGACTGCTAGTTGAATACTTGAATGTATGCAACTCTATCGATCAATAACCTGCTAAAGTTGAAAATATGAATGTCGCATAATGCCAGCACAACTAACATGGCTACTCCTATGATGTGCTTAGTCTGTGATTTAACAAAATTTTAGGACAGTTTAATGACATTGCCGGAGCTGTTAGCTTTTTTTCACTTATTCATTAACAACTGCTTTGACATTAGTACTGGATGAATGATTATTGATTTTCTTTTGTCAGACTTGAATAAATCAAACTGGTGGTTTGATGATGCTTTGTGCTTTTTCTTGTATGCTGCTGCTGCTGATGTTTCTGTAATTATTACATACCCAGGCTGGTGGTTCCTTAGGTACTGTTTTTGCCTGGGATCTTAGGTGGCAGCAACAACCAATTATACTTTCAGGTGAGGCTGGAGCTGGTGGCAACACTGCAGTCCAGTCAATATCTGAAAGTGAGGTTTGGGAGGTTCAGTATGATCGTTGTATAAAACCAAATACTTCATCTACCCGGATCTTACCTTCCATGATCTGCTCAGAGGATGGAATTCTCGGTGTGATTGAGCAAGGTATATAGTTCATTGCAATTTGCAACATGTTAAGGTGTCAATTCATAATGAATTGGACTTTATATTGTCTATTTATAAGCTAGTGGAATCTCCATTTATGTCTATCGTGGAACAAGAAAATTTTAAGGCCTGTTTATTTTGGAAAAATATTATGTTTTCATTACTCGTTTTCACTTTTAATTGCTAAAATATCACTTTATTTTCATTTTGTTTTATGTTTTCTAAGATTTGTAATTAAAAGTGAATACGTAAAATATTTTCTCAAACCAAGCACTCCTTTAATTGAACTACATTGTGGATTGATTTGGGGCGTCTTTGAATTTGATGTTGTATTCTTACATTGTATAGGTGAGGAACCTATTGAGCTGCTGGCTGAACCCTGTGCCATCAATAGCTTTGATATTGATCGACATAATCCATCGGTAAGTGGATGCAATTATTATTGTTTGTATTACTGTTATGGGGAAATGTTTTGATGGTTTTATTTTTTAGCTCATGTAATTTTTGTTTATTTAAAAAAAGATTAAATGGTTTATTTATTGAAAATAAATAAAATGGATATAAAGAGTAATTAAAAAAAAGATGAAGGTGGAAACTTCCTTTCTGATGGTTTATTATTTGACTGCTATGCAGGATGTAATATGTAGTTTAGAATGGGAAGCAGTAGCCATATTGACAAGACAATAACATCCAGATTTTCTACTTTTTGGTGGATTGAATTTCAGAAAGGATATAGTTTGTAACTGATAGAAGGAGTGGAGCTCTTAACGGACAATTTGTGTTTTTTATGTATTCCGCAATGTTCTATTCCTTTTGTAAAGCCATTTGCATGCAAATGGATTTTGGGATTGTACAATATGTAGCATGCGTATAATTGACTTTACACATTGGATCAATGCTACTATCATCCGCTTTTCCTAAAATGCATTGCCTGGTGGTTAATGCTGGTGGGATCTGTATCCCAGATATCATTGTATCTATCAACTATTTGATTCCTATGAGTTTTAACTTTTAACCTGATCACGTAAAAGTTAAAACAGTTGATATTGCAATACCATAGTCAATATGTTGTATAGAAGAAAATGTCTTAAAATTGTGCAAAAGCAGATTTTATTCTATGCACTCGACCTTGATATTCATTTGACACGCCCTACTATGTCAATTACAATCTTTGCAAATAATTGAAGAGTATGGTTTGGATTTGTTTTTAAATTTTAATTCTCATTGATGTTTTTTGGTTTTAAAAGATACAAAAAATGAGAATAATATTGGATTGACAGATCTTTTACGCAAAATGAGTTAGGGATATGGGACGGATGAAAGGTTTAAATAGTTTTTTAGTAGTTGTAAAATAGGTGATTTTGATTTTGTTACCTACATTATTATTTTTCTGATTTTAATATTTCACGTATTTTTATGTTTGATTTAATTACTAGTCCATAATGAACTTCTGTTAAAGGCTCACAAAGCTAACAAAACACATGTCAACAAATTCAAGTTATTTAAAGATTACTGACTCTGTAGTCATGTTATTTTTACAGTAAATATCATTTTCAAAAATAAAAATTGACCGGGTACAAAAATCAAATAAAAAGATTTATTATTAGCATTTTCATTCTAATTTTATATTAGTTTTTAATTTCACACTTCCATGATTTTTTATTAAATATTCGTTTATAATTTTTATTTTGTTAAAGCAACGTATCATTAATTAATTTCTTGTTTAAATGGAGTGTTTGGGAGCTACTAATAAAATTAGGAGGGAAAAGGATATATAGGAGCGGGAAAAAGAAGAGGCAAGGAAAGAGTGTTTATTATATTAAGCTTTTCCTCAAATTTGTAGCTCCTCCGACGGAAGCGAACAGGGTGGATTGGAAGAGGAAAGTGGCACATGGAAAAGCCCACCATAGATCTGAAGCGCCATGGAAACGATATTGAGGATCTGAGCGGTCGCGTTCATCAACTCCCCTGCTGCGTCAAGCACGATGGTCCCGCCTCCGTTTCCCACTATTTCAAACCCAAACACATAGCTCTCGTCGACGACCAGGGTTTACCGTTACAAGAGGCGCATTTTAGAGGCAGATTACTCCAAGGAACAACACTCCCTCTTCCTCACGGTTACTCTGGTTCGCTATCTTTTTCACCACTATATATATATATATACACAAGTGAGTGAATGTTTTCTTTTCCCATGTATGTGTGTCTCTGCAGGTTTTGTCTTGTGTAAGAAAAGTTCGCCTCACTCTTGGGACACCAAAGCAACGTTTCAGGACATCACGTATTGGAACCACGACTACGTTCCTTCCCACAACGATGAACTATTCCGAGCTTTTCATTGGCTTACTGTTGCTAATGCTGTAAGTCATTTCATTTGTTCATTACAGATTTGGGGCTTATTCTTTGTGTCTAGGCAAATAAATTACATGCTTCATTACTATGGAAGTAGGGTAATTATATTTATTTATTTATTAGAATTTTGGTTAGAATAAAACTTGGTTTTTACTACTGTCAGTATTGTCTTTCTTCATTATGCATTCGGAAATTAAGGGCAATTGCTTCTTCACTATACGTGAAGTGTGCTGCAAAAGTTTAGTTATCATTCAGAATTTTGTCTCCAATCATGCACTATTAATCTAGAAATAAATTATGAGTGTTAGCCTAAACCTTGTTGAGTTGTAACTTGTGTAAATGTTGGGGGGAGTGTGCATCTTGGATGTCATTTGTGGAGGTAGCTTAGATTTGGAATGTGTTCACCTGATTAGGCACATCACATACCTGTCTTGGTATCTTAATAGTAGCATATGACAAATAAATTGATTCAAATAATTCAAAAAGATATGTAAGTTAATGTTTACTTCCAGTTTTTGAAGCTTACCTTACTAGATATTTTCTTTTGGGTGCAGCTGCATAATCCCGTGACACCTGAGGAGTTAGCTTCGTCTTCTGTTACACTCTAGAGATGGGATTACACTGCAGTTGAAATGCTGTATCTGTCAAATTTACAGTTATTTTTTTGCTGTAATATTTATGTTTTTGTTGTACGCTGTCTCCAACAGTTCCTATGTACTTCCCCTTTTACACAATTTGTCATCATATATGAAAACATGGTATCTCCAAATGCCTATCATGTCTCTCTCTCTTTCTCTCTCGAAGTAGGCAACCTGCAGTACCCACATCCATCAGAATCAGATATGTGGTTACAGAAAACCAAAGATGAGTTTGTAGACATCAAAGGTGATCTGGATGGTGAATGATTCTTCAAAGTATGTGTCTCGGATTCTCAGGAGCCTGCCCCATTATTTTTTATTCCCTTGATTCTTAGTGACCCTTAATTAACTTCACCTTTCTTTAGTAGGAAAGAAACGTGCTAACTATGTTATACCATCATAACGTGTGTTTGTACTGGGGGTAGGGAAGAGGTGCTGTACTGGCTGCATGAGAAAAGGCTGGAACCTCAATTTTTCAAAAAATATAACTTATGTTTACAATTCCTTAGCTTTTAGATTTTTTTCCCCGGTACTGATGCTTTTAAAGATGATATAATGGAACTGCTTGAGAGGAGTCTCCATTGTGAAAGTGATCCTAATAATGATTTGTCCAGTATAATTAGTCAATTTTTTCTTGGTCTATACCATTGCAGAACAACAGTATTATACTTAGTGCAACATCACACCCATGGAGATTTTGTTAGTTTTTCCTCTACTAGCATTCTTGCCTCTTGAAATTCCATGCATGAGTGTTAAAGCACGTGATCCATGCATTAGCCCTAACTTGTAAGTTGTAACTGTGTCCTGTCGTTAGAGGCACCACAGGTATTTATTTTTGGAGGTGGTGGGGGGTGGGGAATGTTTTGCATTTTGTCAAGTCAAGCAATACGTCTGTGGGATTTTGTTCCTTATTCGATTTTACTTCTCTTCCTCCTCAGTGTGATCTAGTTGTTTCCTGTGTAGTGGGATAAGGTCTTGTGTAGTGTATTCTAATTTGAGTAAAAATATCCAAGTCTGACATATCATGGCTTTGGTCTTTGGGAGAATTATCAATGAGGATTCATCGTTGAAGTTTTTTACACAAAAAAATGGACCTATTATCATCACAATGTAGTTGGGTAGTTCAATTTTTTAACCGAATAAACATTTGATTATTGATTATGGATATCGAGTCGTAAAGTGTAAAAAAGGATAATACTACCTTTAATCCTTTTTATAAAAGATTTTGAAAGGTTAATCTTGATTCTTTTTATAAAATTTATTTTAATTAGGCAACTATATAATTCTTTTTTCCCAAGAAATGACTGTTAGAGTAACTTTAAGATAAGTCCACAGTGAAGACACAATAAACATGAAGCCAAACACTATTGATTATTTGATCAAGGGGGAGAAAGACAATGACAAGAGACGATCCCTTATATTCTCCCCATTTAGTTCATAATGAAATTTGTACCAGAGGACTTGATGCAAATCTTTTAAGAGCTAGATGATAAAGTTTATTTACATAATAGGGCAAAAGTATGATTTGATTTTGGATATTGAAATGCTAATCATCCATATACAACACGAAACTCGAACAAAAATATAAAATGCACTACCCTATATGAAAAGAAATAAAATAATACTAGAAGAGTGATGGTTAAGGCAAGCAGAAAAGAAAAAAAAATGTCAGAAGTGGGATTTGAACCCACGCCCTCTCACGAGGACCAGAACTTGAGTCTGGCGCCTTAGACCACTCGGCCATCCTGACATTTGTGAAAAACAATGAAATAAATAAATATAAATTAATGAGTTATGAAAAACATTTACAAGGCGAAAAGTAAACTAAAACAGCAGAAATAGTCACGAGGTGAAATGACGGAAAAGTAATGGGGAAAAAAAATTGAGGACAATAGAGTAGCGGTCTCTCTATCTCTCTGCCTTAGCACCTGACTCAGCTTTATCCATAAACCACAATTTTTGCTTGAACGGACCTTACCTTACCTAAAGATGGCTTCGGTGTCCTTTGCCGTGGGACTTTTACCTTCCCGCATCCCTTACGCTTCAGTTCGATTTCCCGTATTGAGTAACGCCAACTCACTGAAACTCAGTTCCTCTGCTAGCATCTCTACTCCGATTCTTCACCAAAAGCTCTGCACTCTTCTTTCTCCCCTCCCTCTAAGCCCTCGCCCTCTCACCATTGTATCCGCTAAGGGCTACAAAATGAAAACCCACAAGGTCGCTCTTTTTTTTCTCTCTCTCTCACTTGTTTTTGTGAATTGGGCTTCAATTCATGCAATTTGAATGTGTATTTAAAAATGATATAGGCATCTGCAAAGCGGTTTAGGGTCACCGGGCGAGGCAAAATAGTGCGTAGGAGAGCTGGCAAGCAGCATTTGCTCGTCAAGAAGAATACTAAGCGCAAATCCCGACTCTCCAAAATGGTCAGATTCACATTATCTATTATCTATTTGTTGCTTAACTTAATCAAATGTTCTTAGGGGGTTATTCCATACCCATTTTTAATGAATTGTCTAAAATTTCGCATGTTAGGAGTTTAGATAATGGAAAATTGCTAATGGATAGATTTTGTGATGGGCCATAAGCTTATTAGATTGTCCTACGTGCAGTTGGGTATGCAGTATGTTAGATTTGCTTGTTTATCATTAGAATTTGAGAACCTTAATGTGCTTCTTAATTTATTTGTTTTGGGCTTGATTATGAGATTAGAGGAATGGGGGGTTACTTTGGGGGCATGAAAGCAAAAACTGGAAGATAAATTCTGTCTTCCAATCTGCTCTCTCATTCAAGATTATGATATTAAAACATCTTCACTTATGTATTGGAAAAAAAATGTATAATACTAATATAAGTTTAAGTGACTCGGGTAACAGATGTCGTCTGGTAGTTTCCTTTTTTTCATGTTTGTATGTTGATACCTGAAAGCAATCTTGATCTTATGCCCGTGCCAACTTTTAGGGGAAATGATTTGTAATGGGTTCACCTACTGCCTTCCTTTCCTAAGATAGAGTAACTATCAGATGGTTTAATTTGGTCCTTAATCTTATTTTTAGGCTCAGTGATTTCTAATTTTGGGCAATACTGCCATTAATATTTCGCTAAGTACCAAGCAAGAATGCTCACTTCTTATTTCTTACAAGGAGACTTTGTTTGTTTGTTACGGGTTTTTTCTGTCAGGTAGTTATTGTAGAGTCCTACTAATGAGTACTCTATGGCTATTAATTAGTTAAGGTATTAACAAAAATAAAGTTTTTATTAGAAATTACCATGGAAGTCAGTGCATTGGAAATCATTTATCCATTAAAACTTTTCCCTTTTAATTCCTTAACTAGTGTCATTCTATTGTTAGCATTCCCCATATGAGAATCTGAAATTTACCCATTGTAGCAATCAGTAGAGGATGCTGTGTAAACTTCTGTATAAGGTGCCATTCTATTAAGTAGCTATTTGATTTTGAGTGATCTGTGTAGCATATTAATTAAATTTAAAGAATTAAACATTGGTTTGAATTTGATATGTATGATGAGCAGCATTTTGGAGCATCTGTATTCCAACCTTATCATTTATCACAACTTGCACAGCCAAAATAACACTCATATGTCACTGAAATGCCTTGAGAAGTGTATTCCAAGTTGCCAATTTTTTATGGTCATTTCAAAATCTTCAACAAATATCTGCTACTTTAATTTTATCTGATAAATTAATGTGAAGAGCTAAAGTACACCTATTTATGAAATACATGCATCAAAGTGAAGCCAAGCTGATTGAAATTATCAATTAAACTAATATCACCATAGTTCATTTCAATTGATTGCTTTGTAAGAGATAAAATGAATATTACACTCACTAGAGAAATCCAGTTATTGGGTGTGTCTCATCTTGAACTTGGGACTTCTACCTAATCCACATCCATCCCAACAGCAATTGGATTTCTAGAATGATGCAGCTGGATTCAGCTGAAATGTTGCATTTGTTGACCTGAAGTTATTACACTGAAAAATCTTCCTCTCTGAAATTTTCTTATTCTGGTCTAAAGCAGTTTGAATGAATAAAGTTTTGGCGAGGACTTGAACTGTTGTATTAAATTACGGGATTGGTTTTCTCATGCCCAACTTCTTTTTTATTTTCATCCACAGCACGCGGTCAGCAGGAGCGACTATGACAACGTAATTGGAGCCTTGCCATATCTGAAAGTAAACAGAAATGCTACATAGATGTTCTGTTTGCAAAACTGAGTCATAAGCCTAGTTGGGTTTAGTCTAGTGATTTGTGACGTCTCAAATCTGCTTTTAAATGATTACAGTTAGTTTTTGCTAATTGAGATATCAGTACCTCAAGATAATGGTACACCTTCCTGTATCATGTAACAATTTGGTATTTATTGACATTATTGTATTGCAATTTGTTTACCATCTTCCAATTTATCTTTGCAATTGATTAGCAAGCTATGATGAATCATGTGATCATAATCTATTTGGTGAATTTTTTTAGGGGTTTAATTATCTTAAGATTTATTTTTCTTATACACGAAGTTCGAATTCACGTTATTGCTTAAGGGAAATTAAGCTTGCTTCTTGCCTATATCTTGATTTTTTTCTTCTTTTTACCGTTTAAAGAAGGATATTTTAAAAGTAAGATGCATAATTGATAATCATTAATGAGGAATATTAACAAAATAATTTATAATTTATTCTTCTAAAAATATTATTCACCGTTAAGTGGAATTTACACATGAATTTTATCTAATAATGAAGAGTACGTTAAAAGTGTCTAACTAGCATTTTTTTTAAAGTGGAATTCAGGGTACAGTTAATAATATTGTTTTTTAAGAGCATAGTTGATAACTTGAAACTGGGTGTTTCAGGTTTTCCTGTAAAGTATCAAATTATGCAAAAACAAAATTCTTGTTATGAATATTCTGCAACTTCTCTGAAAAAAAAATTCTGCAACTGTCTTCTTTATCCTAGACTTTTTCTAATTAGAAGTCACTTTAACTTTAATTACCCCGAGTTAAAGATATGTGAATTCGCTCAAGGGGTATAATTTTCTTATCATTCATTTTTTTATACACAAAATTCGATTTGAAGATATTGCTTAAAGGAAATTAAGCTTTCTTGTCCACATCTTAATTTTCTTTTCTTTTTATCATCTAAAGTGGGATACTTTAAAATGTAAAATACATAATTAACATGCATTAATTAAAAGGATGAGCTAATTTTATAGTGCACGACTCACGTATCTTTCCTTAATTAGAAAAAGTATGGAACAATTTTGTGAAACAACACTAAAAAACATAACATTTCTATTCACTAATTATGTTTACAAATAAAAAAATTTCATTCACCTTTTTTTCTCTTTAACTTTTAAAAATAATTCGTAATATTGTTCTAAAAAAAATATTTGTGACAAAATAAAATCACTCTCAATACTAATATTTTTTGTTGAAGATATTATCTTTACAAAGAAAATGAAAGATAATCCAAAAGGAATACTCTTGACAGTACATATACGAATTCAACCAGCATGTTCTCAACATGTGATTGGTAAACACGCCTGTTTTTCCTTTCCCATTTCTCTTCCTAATTAGATCGAAGCACCACCCAACTTGATTAGTTTATTTCTTTGGTTAAAATCCGTACCAAATAAACACTGAACTTAGATGTTAAATGCGATTATAGTTAATTTCCCACACGACACACTTTTATAATTAGTTTGTTGAATGCATGGATTGCATAGACATAGTATAATATGTAGCCAAAAATAAAGCAGGAAAACGTTGACAACGCAATCTAAAAAAGTGTAATTAACAAAACAAAAACGTAAAATTAAGAATGCAAAGCATTAGGATTTAGGAGGTGAAAGGCTGAAAGCATTGCGCGTATGTTATCCATTTGGTCGTTGAATGGAAAGAGTCCACTTGTCAAAAGTTGAACTATTGGCATCAAAAGCTACCGTCACTCAAAAGCGCAAAAAGAAGGGACCCACATTATCCATAACCTCAATTTGTTTCATACGTGTCTGCCAGCACACGCGCTGACAACAACCAAGAAATTGCTCTATTTTTTACAGTTGAAAGGTTCGCACGCGCCACTCGGTCCCGTGCACGCGCAGCACCTCGGAAGCAACGAACAATGTTTTTTGTTACCAACAATTGCCAACCCAACCAAAAAAAAAATTGTCTTTCTCATTGGTCTTCTCTTCTCCGCGGCGTTGTTTTTTTTAAGGGTTTTTGTGATCTGATTCAGCATTTTGAACTTCGCTGGGAAATTTGATGGTTCCGGTAGTAATGAGTTTCAGGAAGCTCCGTTCAGCCTTGAAATGGTGCCGTTGAAGTTGGAGATGGAGGAACCGCTACAAGAAGAGCATGCTCCTCCCAACAAGCGCTTCAAATCTTCATCCGCTTCACAAGAAGAGGTTTCTCATCTTTTTTTTTTATACTATTCTTCCTTTTTCTTAAATAGATAGATACACTTGTACCAGGGGCTGTAACAGTTTTAATTGTCTTGATATAAAGCTGAGATCCTTGTACACGCATTTTTTATAATCACAAGCTTAGTTTAAAAAAGAGATCCTCGTATTACAGTTTTACTGTTTTTCTGAGTGAACCACCATTTTAATCCGTCAATCACATTAAAAATTATGTAACATAAGTGAATTTTTTAGCATATCTTTAGGGATTAAAATAACAGTGGTTTAAGTTTAGAAGCTTAGATGAAATACCTGGAAATTTCAGGAACTTATTTGGAGTTTCGTTAGTTTCAAAGACTAATGTCAGTAATGTGACAGTGGTATATATTTTCGGAGACCAAAATGATGGTTTACTCCCATTTTTTTACTCATTTTTTGTAAGTTGTATCTTTAATAATGCTCACTTTGATAAGTTCCTTTACTGATTGTGCATGGTTTTAAAAATTGTTTAGCAATGGAATGCTTCAAAAAGTACATCATCTTCCAGTTCTCCCTCCCAGTACAATATACTTGATGAGCCTAGCCCTCTGGGCTTACGTCTGAGGAAGAGCCCTTCGCTTTTAGATTTGATACAAATGAAACTTTCTCAAGGGAATGTGATTATTGCATATACACAAGATGAAAATGTTATAAGCTCTGGATTGAAAAAGGAGAGTCAGGGTGCTGCTGCATCCGGTTCTGTTGAGAAGCTTAAGGCTTCAAATTTCCCAGCTTCACTTTTAAGAATTGGTTCATGGGAGGTATATCCAAGATTACTACTACATGTCACTAGTATTTGGGGGAAAAAAAAAATTCAGTGAGTTTTACTTAGCTTAAGGTTCTCTTTATGGCAGTATAAATCAAAACATGAGCGTGACTTGGTGGCAAAATGTTACTTCGCTAAACATAAGCTTGTTTGGGAAGTTATTTGAAGGTGAACTAAGGAGCAAAATGGAAATCCAATGGTCGGATGTCTTGGCACTTAAGGCAAATTATCCTGATACTGGACCTAACTCGTTGACTGTAGTGGTAATTTATTCTCATATTTTCCTTTCTATGTAGCTGCTATAATAATTCTTTTACAATACAATGATACAAACACCTATGCATGGGTAAATGTTCAGTTTCATTTCCATTGAGTTATAGGTGAGTTTCTGTATATTGCAGCTCGCTAGACAACCTCTTTTCTTCAAGGAGACTAATCCTCAGCCTAGAAAGCATACACTATGGCAAGCAACATCAGATTTTACTGATGGAGCGGCTTGCAAACACAGGTATATTCTTTTCACAGTCCTCTAATATGTGGATCTGGTCTCAAATTTTTTTAATTGTTATAGATCAAAAAATACTATGGTTTTGTTGATTTATCGTAAGCTGGGCAAGAGAACCAGCATTCAATAAAACTTTTATCTGAGTATACTGTTAGATAAAGAGCAATATAGCTTATTGAAATAATTGAGGAAGAGAGGTTGAGTTGCATTTGATGTAGTATTTGCTGATTTTAGAGGACTCTTAATATACATTTTAAAGCATTTCTTATGAATAATGGTTTTTATTGTAGAAAGTTTCTTTGGCTAAATTTCTTAGTTTTCATTTGTATTAGGTTGATATTAGAATGTTTACGCCCTACTATCCTATATTTACTAGGACATGATGCTTCAGAACTTCATCTCGTGGTTTTGTAGGCAGCATTTCTTGGAATTTCCACAAGGGTTGTTAGCCAAGCATTTTGAAAAGCTTATCCAATGTGACACACGTCTTAATTTCTTAAGCCAACAACCTGAGATAATCTTGGATTCACCTCATTTTGATACACAGCCTGCTGCTTTTGAGAACATTGATAATCCAGAAGATCGTGATTTGCATCTAGTCGACGGTAAAGGATCTACCACATCTTGTTTGCAGGTCATAGGATCACCTCATTCGTCCCAGTCACCATCATTTAAGGTTGAGCATAAAGGTCGTCCTGGCATTAACTTGGATAGTCTACCTTGTGAAGCACCTTCCCCCAGTTCAGGTACTGTAAGAACTTAACTCTTGTTTTGATTTCCCTCTAAGGTTATATTTGTACTTTGTATGAGATGTAACTTGGAAAATTAAGTAGTAGGAGGTGCAGAACAAGCTGCTCTGCTTTGTTGACAGATTATGAAATTCATCTCCAACATTGACAATTGCATGGTTATAAAATATCAATGACGGCTCATAAATCCATCAATGTTCTTTTAACATATCAATTTCCTCATTAGTACAATATGTTTAACTTACTGAACAGCATCATTGTCAGTTTGTCACATATATACTGGGATCAGGGTAGAGATTGTGCGTAGCATTTACAATGTCAAATAATAATGCGCATTGGATCAGACAAACCATATTCTGTGCTGGATGTTTAGGGGGCTTCATATTGTTTATCTACACACTTACAATTTTGCTATAACTTATATTTAAGCTCTGTCTAAGCAATTTCTGTCTATGTTGTATGCACATGGTTTCATAATGAACTTAAATTAACTGCTCGGTTCTATGGCTTATTTGGGTGGCCTTAGATATCTAAAGCTGACTTCTATCTGCATGTAGTGTTCTTTGTATTAACTTACTGGGTTTTTTTTGTCTTTTACATAAAAATCACGGATTGTTGTGCAATTGAAGGTAGTACAAGTTCTGAAACTGATTTCAAGGGACCAAGAAACTTGGATCAGATAAAATTGCCTGGACTCCAGCCTTCCATGTCAGTCAGTGATTTTATTGGCCACATTGAACATTGCCTTTCCGAACAAATAACTTCCGGAAATCCATCCTTTTGTGGTGGAAGACCAGAGTTCCAGGAAATGCTAGAGGAAATTGCACAGCATCTTCTCAATGACAATCAAGTTATAACAACTTCTGATGAAAATTCACTCATGGCAAGGGTCAATTCTCTCTGCTGTCTTCTACAGAATGACCCTGCAGCATTGCAGAGTTCACATGACAAGGGAAGTGCTGTTGCTGAAGGACCTGATGATGGAAAAAGTATTCAACTTAGCCATGATCTTGAATCAATGCAGAACAAAAAAATTAAAATGGATGTCAAGCCTGCTGAAGAGGACTTCAGAGATGCTTCTGGGAGCAAGCAAACACTAGGCATGTCCAGGAAAGATTCTTTTGCAGAGTTGCTTCTTCAACTTCCTCGAATTGCATCACTTTCGAAGTTCTTGTTTGACATATCAGAAGAAGATAGCGACAGCGAAGCCCGATAGTTATTTTAATGTTTGAAATTCAAAATGGCCAAAATCAAGGTGCGTATAGGACATGTTATCTTAGTGGACATGAGATGTTTAATTTTTACGATAGGAACCACAAGGATTTGGAAACATTTTAATGAAGAATCCTGGTGGAGCCCGTTTAAAAAACTGTTACATGTGCTCTTGCACTATTTCCTTAATCTTTCCTTTTGGGTCTTATACACAGTTGTCTGCATGTAAGTAAATAATGTGTTACCAAAGAATTTAAACGCTTTTGTGGCTTTGTGAAGGATGCCACTTTTTTCTTGGATGTATGTGTTCTGCAACCAAATGTTGCTTCGGTTTGACTCTTTAAGGTTGGGGGATCTTGCTCTTAAGGACTCTTATTCATCAAATTTATTACTATTATTATTTAAGAGTTTTTTATGCGGGAGGTTGAGTTACAGGAAAAGAATTTTCAAAAATTATTCTTTTTTCAAAAATATTATTTTTTTAATGTTTTTTCTAACTAATTTTGAATATAAAATTCATAAAAAGTAATTCAAAAATCCAAATTAAAATCTATTACTAAAGAAAAAATAAACAATGTTTATCATCTTATATGAGGTCCAAGAATTCAAAATGAATTATTCCAATAATATGTTCTAACAAGTTATTTGTGTCTTGGGAGAAGTGTATACGCATATCTTGTAGCTTCAACCACCAAACAACTGATGAGGGACAAGAAGTTAATACTTCAATTGTTGTTCAGGGTTTCCCAAGAATCCGTACTGTTCTTGAGAGATAAACAATAATAATAATAAAAATCAAATCTCACCAACAGGTACGATCTACCAGTTATGAGGCCCAATAGTTGATGCAACATGTAGTTGCTTTAAGGTCAAAATTGACATCAATCAGGGACCGTTAAACCAAACATGCAATATATGTATCCGAGATATAAGAATCATGGGTCAAGACTGAAGAGATACAAGAATCCGGGATTTGCAATATTATTTTTTTACCACCCTAATCCTTGGAATTGTACAAAATGAAATATGGATTTCACTTCTTTTTGTGAAAAAGTCTTTCTTCTGTAAACACCCACATCTTTTCAAGGTTTAATTGGTCTACAATGTTATGTTGGATACCCTAGTACCTAACATATTAAAGGGGTTACTTTCCTGTTTGATCAGATTGAGTAGCGTGAACAGCCACGGATATTTATTTGGCAATAAGTTAGGTGGCAGGAACTGTGACCTAAGATCTCTGACTTTATGAAGCCTTATGATTTTTATTCTATTACAGCCATTTGAATCAAGTGGATTTGGAAAATATTGGTTGCCGAATCAAACGTGAGAACTTGATAAGATGAAAAATATCAAACGTCCAAATAAACGAGTTGTAAATAATATTCACAATTTATACAATATCATAAAAGGGTAGAAATATGTACACGAGGAAGATTGAAACTAAATTGGTTCATCAGCTGTACAAATGGTTAACCGACCATAAGAAAGAGCATTTGGATTTTGAATGTAGTTTATGTACAGTTAAATTCTTCCATCACGTCTAATCTGCCAGGGGTGAAGCAGGATCAGGAAGGAGAGGATGAATGAATGGTGGTATCAGGTAACATGGCTACTGTCACTAGGAAATATTCACAGCCAACAGGGAGACCGTAAGGGTTCGGAGTTGATCCTGAATTCAAGGTCAACCAGTCAGTCCCCTTGTCAGGGGTAAATTTATCAGCCCTACCATGCTCAGGCCGAGGCGGCAGCATCTTCACAATTTGGCGTTCAATATGCACAATTTGTCCAACAATGTAGTTAGGTCTGGTAGGAAGATGGTCTGCAAACAGGGCTACAGATTCATCAGATAAGTAGTAGTTAGAGCAGTTCCTAGTAATTGCCTCATAATGCCCAGCTGAAGTGAGCACAAACGCAGCTATCTCGTGAACTTCCAGGCAACCAAAACAAATCTTCTCTTTATTTGCCTGCACCAATATCACAAGCAAAATATAACTCAGTCCAGAGCTTAAAATGGGTCACAACTAAAACCATCATGCTATAACTGATCATTAAGCATTTGGTCTGTAGTTAAAAAACAGCACATCTCAAAGGGAGACAATTTATTGTCAAATGTTAAAAAACAAGAAGCCAATAACTATCATAAATATAAGGACAATAAATTACCTGCTTTTCAAGTTGATGCTTATTGTAATAAGTTTTGACCTGGTTTATTTTCTCCTCCAATTCTATCCGCAGTTGTTCGTTAGCAGCTTCTGTTCTTGTGTTCTTCTCATGCAGCTCTTCCCGGTTCTTAGATAAGAAACCAACTCTATCGGCCAATACACGAATGCATTTTCGGAATTCAACAATATCATCATCATCTCTGTCATTAGCAGAACTGAAAAGAGAAAAGAATTTCAATCATCCTTGTCACAATTCATTAAGAATAAATGTAAAATATCACTGGAAAGCACATCAGTCTAAAGCAATAGCCTAGAATATTCTCTTTTCATGACAAACAGCAAGGAGCTTTGTTGGGAATTATTTTTATAAGATGACACATGTCTTCCTCTCCAAGTAAGACAAAAGGAGCAAGAACTGTTTACTCAATTGTATAAAGTCTCAACCTAACAAAGTGATTGCAAAATGAATTCATTTATGATAGATGTGTGCCATATTTAAAGTAAAGAATAACTGAGGAAATTTCTTTTATCACTACTACTCTACCACCATAGAACTTTTTTTTTCAGTCGGAATGGGTGCTATATTGCGGGAAGGATATAAAATTTTCCAAGGGCCCTCATCATATAAGTAAATAATGAATTTAAGAAAATTACTTGGCCAAAGATTGCGCCAAATTACGTAGGGAATCCGCAAAACCAGCCACACCACCAGAAGAATAAACACAGGTCTTGAGTCTTTCAAAAAAGCTGCGTGTTTTAACAACAGATGCACGTAGTAAACTATACTCTGAGGCCCTCCTGTCAGCAGAACTTTTTTGTGTCTGAGCTTCCTCTCTTGCCTCATGCAAACAATTTTCCAGGTGAGCACAATTCATCTGTGGTGAAAAAAGAAAAGTACATTAGAATATAAAAGGCAAGCACAATACTGAACCAACAATGAGTATGAAATTAACGAAGCTTTGCCTTTGAGGTAAAAAAAAAAAATCAACTATGTATAGTTCATTCCTTATTCCTTCTAATCCTACAAAGTCTTCGACATCAAACTCTTAATCAACCATACCAACTCAACTTCATCTTACAACTCAATCCAATATATAAAAGATTTAATTAAGAATCTTAGTTTGGTTGGATTTTTGACATAGAAGCCTGTTGTTCATATCTACAAAAGACTATGCTCTTATGAGCCTAACTTATCTACTGTACCCATAAGAGCCAACTAAAACTCTGTTCGGCATGGTTTTATAGAATATTAAAATGAATGCACGGGTGCTTAGTAATACGTCTATTATAGCTTGAATGGACCTATAGAAACTAAAATACAACAAGAATGTAGGTGTTTATAGAGGCTATATAGTGACAGAAATGGCAAATTTCTTTTTTGCTCTTTTAGTAAACTCAGAAATTTATAAACAGAGACAAAATAAGAAATAGTTTAGGTGAATTAGGCAACAGATTTTTAGAGAATTAAATAGCAACCCTGAAACGATGTGTATTATCCAACTCCACACAGTTACCTGAGATTCATCAAGTAGTTTTTGACTTGCTTCCAACTCCCTTCTGAGCACAGCAACCTTCTCCATAACAGTTTTAAGCTTGGTTTCAGTTTCATTCAATTGATTGGACTTATCTGCAAGTGCACTTTGTAGTTCCAACACCTTCTCATCATTTACTTTGGATTCCAAGTCTTGACAAACTGCCAAGTCACAGGGTACAAGATCATGTGACACAGGCATGTTCTCACCAGTAGAACTGTTAGTCAGTGACATGCCCAATTGTACTATTATCTTGCCTTTTTTATCTTTATCACCATTCTGTGCTTCTTCGCGATGTGGCTCCATCATAGATGAATCCAACTGTGGGTTCTGAACTCCAGAGGAATCCAACATGTTTTCATCCACCCCATCTAATGCTTTACCAGTATGTTCTGTGAACAAACCAAGTTTTGCATCCAAGGAACTTGAGATGCATGAAACCTCATCCATGGGCTCAGAAGTAGATATGCAAGGCATGTTGGCTTCACCACTGATAGATTCTGACTTGTAATTATCTGTCTTCCCAGCCACAAGGGGAAAGTCAGATGCATCATTTACACTTGACATCTTCTGCCCCTGCACATACTGATCTGACAATTTCTGCTCCAATTCTTGAATACGTTTCTCATAGGACACACATAGCATCTGCTTCATCTTAAGCATGGATTGAACATGTTTAATATATTCATCTTTCAAATGCAAGGCTTCTTCTGTCTTCTCTGCAGCATTCTTCAATATATTATTCACCCTTTCATCATCCAATGACTCGTACTCTAACTCAGGACAGAGAGAACATATTAAAGCTATTCTACCAGCGAGTTCAGCTTTCAGTTTTGCATTCTCAACTTCCATCTTGCAGGTTCCAGCAATTTCAATCAACTCACTGCCATCAAGCAAGTCCTCGGAATCATGTCTCTCAATTGAGTCACCAGTAATATGTACAGCCTCAGCCAAGTGAGAGCTATCACTACTCAAAGCAGATGAACTTTTAAAGCTTCCTTGCTTATCCAGCTTGGAAGTTACTCCTGTTAGATATTCAGGAGCATAACGATCCACATCTGATATGTCAATATTAAGCAAACCACCATCAAATGGAGCTATATTGACATCACATTGGTTTGGAGTGTCAAACAATCCCATAGATGCTAAAACTTCTTTAGGAATGCATGAACTATGAACTCTCAAAAACTCTTCCCGTCTCCTGAGCTCAGCCTCCCGTTTTATAGCAAGCCTTTCAGCCATTTGCCCAGCCATGCCCATGTACAACTTCATAGAAGCCTTTCGTCTCACTATTTCTGCAAGGCAAGCTCTGTATGCAGGACCAATACCATGGAACAACTTTAAATCCACAAATAAGCCATCCTGACGAGCCATTGCCTCTTTAAAAACAGGGAATTGTAGCTTCTGATCTTTGATGAGATAAGAAACATAAGTTATGTTTTGCATGTAATTGTGAACAAAAAGATTCATGTCATTCTTGTTTTCCTTACAAAACTCAAGTAGCTTTGAAATAGCACGATCACAAGCCTGCATTTTAGGCAAGTGATTTTTGTCATGAACATCATACATAGGACCCAAGGCTGAAACAGCATCATGAGGACGGAGTGAGGAGGACAGTTGGGAGGATAGACAATCATCTACCAGTTTCTTTACAGTGTTAACATCCTTGCTGCAGAAATCCCATGAAAATATAATTCATAAGCTGTGAGGATAACATTTGATATGATGAAAATATCACAGAAGACAAAAGAAATATAATTTGAATTACAACACTCAATAAGTACAGCAAGTGATATCTGGAATCAAGTATTATTCCATGTTGATTCTCCTCCAGTGAACTGTTTAGTACTCCACTACTCCTAAAAACTAGAAAAGTCTCAGATGTACATGTTTCATAATCAGCATGGAATGGTGCATAACTATTTAAGATCAGGCCTGGTAACACAACATATGAGAAGTTGAGAACAAGAATTTGAATATTAAACTCATGAAACAAGTAAAAAAAGCTACAAAAAAGGATTCCAGCACAAAATCAGGATATAAATTAACCTTAGACTCTTCGTCTATAATAAAGAGCACATAAAAAAATACTTGACAATGAAAGAGAACTAACCTCAGAGATTGCATGATACTCTTTTGTTCATTTATATATCTCTGGTGTTCTTTGATTGCTTGTTCTAAATTCTTGACGGGCAAGAAAGCTCTGCTGGACAACAATTCCTCAGCCCGACGCTTCACTTCCCCAAAAGTCTGCTTAAATTGTGACACTTTATTCTCAAACTGCTTGTGGGAGCTGGTGCAATTCTCCACCGACTTCCTCAAATTTTCTTCCTTGATCAAATCCAGTAAGCACTTGCGATTAGCAGTTTGTAAAGCAGGATGAAGTTTGATGGACCTTAGTTTCTCAACATCTTTCCCGAAATTCACCAAAAGATCAGAATGCATTCTGTATTGTTGCATATAACGTTTCATGAAGTCCCCATAGTTTTGGTTAATCATTCGATAGTACTGATCCAAATTACCCCTTGCAACCTCCACCGCTCTTTCTTGCACCATCTGTTCTCTCAAAAGCCTCTCACAATGCTCATATATCATCAAGGTACCAGTATAAATCACATGCCCCCGATGATAATGGTACCTGAATTGCCGCTCGTAAGAAGGTAAAGCCTTCAAAGCAGGATCCGAAGCATCATCAAGAGGGTGTGGATCATGGGAGGAGGCTGGTGGTGGAGGCTCCAAATGACTGGGGATATCAACTTGCTCCGGCGGTGGAACAGGCGAGTTGTTCTGAAGCCTTGCTTTATTGAATATGAACACTTCCCTATCATCAGATGGAAGCTTGTATGCAGATAGCGGCCGCTGCGACTCAAGCTTCATATCCAAACAAAGAACAAGCTGATCACCGAAATTAATCCCAGTAACAGATTCAATAGACCGCATAACTGACTCAACAAGTGTGTTCTCGTTGCAATCCAACTCAAAAGAGTGTCCATTCTCAGCAATATGAACAAGCAACTGGCCCTGATGGACTAAACTTCCAGTCACGCTGGAACTCATCTTATTCACCAATCAACACAAGAATCACAACCTCTTCTTCCACCCAAAAAGGGAACCAATCAAATACCAAACAAAGAGTTCAAAACAAACCCTAACCAATAGCTGGAACACAAAACACCACCAAAGCAAATCCAACACCTTTTTTTCACCTCACAATATTTAACTTCAACCCAGAAAATTTATAGAAACAAGAACAAGGACAAGATTCTCAATTAGGAACCTAATAAATTCTCAGATTACTGAATCCGGAAAAGAGTCCAACCAACGGCAGAAGAAAACAAACAAACAGAAAACTTTTTACGCTAAAATTTCAAATCAATCAATCAATCAATTAAAATTCAACGCTTAAGACTGCAACAACAGCTCAACTTTGCACGTACACAACAGAGATATTCGTGGAAAGACACGAACCTTAACCTTGGATCCCCTCGAAAACCCTAGTTAAAAAGCAACCAGACCCACGTGAGCAACAACCAATGAAGCCGAGACTAAAACACCCCTTATCATTATCAAGAGCCGACAATGAAGAAAATGCCCCAAGAGAAACGAAACTATCAAAACCCAAAAACGACGTCGAAGAAGAAAAAACCCGAATTACGCCCCCACCCAGAACCCGTTTCGTCAAGGGAAGTAAGAACCCAACACGAGACAACGCATATATAACAAAATTGAGAAGCAAAGAACTGTTTTTTTATGTTTGTTGAGGGAAAAGGGTAAGGCGAAAATCTTGGAGAAGATGATTAGAAGTAGATTACGTGGAGATTTTGATTTTCCAGAATCTCGGCTAAGCAGAAGAACAAGGCTGTTACGAAACCCCCCCTTTTGATGATTTCTTAGAAATCAATCACTAATCACTAATAATTTAAAAAATTAATCCGTTTCTCTTTCTTCCTCTTTCTCTCTATAGTATCTATTCTTCTCTTTTCCCCATCTTCGGTTTATAGATTCCACACAGAACCTTCTGCGGGAAGTAACTCTCTCATATCAGATAGCAGAACCCCCTTCTCTCTCCTCTCTCTCCTCTCTCTCCTCTCTCTGCTCTCTCTCCTCTCTCTCTTTCTCTCTCTCTTCGGTGAACGTTTGGAAGGATTGAAAAAGCAGGCACTGTAGTGAATTCTTATATCACGAATTATAGAGCGTAATCTGCATTTAATTTAATAACTGAAAATTTTTAACTTTTTCTATGATAATCATTTAAGATTGTTATGTATGGAGCGATTAAAATGTATTGCACCGACTTATATTAGTATTATTGGTTCTTTTTTCCTGAAGCCTAAAGGTAAAAACTAAAAGTAAAAACACAATTTTGTTTGGATCTCTTAGTAGGGCAAATAAGTCTATCTGTTATGTATGCGGAAAAAGAAATTCTGTTAATATTTTTTTGTTAAGAAAAAAATAAACTATCAACTTAAGCACAACGTAATAACTAAATTGTCGTTCTAGCTGGTGCTAACTCATAAATTAGAATAATTCAACTGCTTTTATTTTTAACGTAACTATTAGTACATTATAAATTAATTAGAAATTATCTTAATATTAAATTTTTTAAATAATTATTATAAAAGTTGATAACCTTAAATTATATACTAAGAATTTGATTAAAAAAATATTCTTTCAAGACAAAATGTCCATATGTTCATGTCGTTTCAAAAGAAATAATAATAAGAAGAAGAAGGTTAAATTGTTTGGTAGGTCTCTAATTATTTGAGAATTTTTAATTATATTTTTAAAAAATATATTTTTAATTGGTTCCTTAAATTTGTATTTTTTTATTGTATCATTTTATCTAACATTCAATATTATTTGTAACGACCTAAAATTATTTTATATATTATATTAATTTTTTATTAAGATTAAATTCTTTAGAATTATTAAATAATCTAATGTGTGAAACATATTATAATATTTTCTAAAACATAATTGAGGTAAGTAAATATATATATATATATCATATTTGATTACATCTTCTTTTTATGTTACATTTTAAACATCAGAGTATTCCAACTACTTATTATTTATTTACAAAATCCATAACCCATATTTTTTTTAAACATTTTCTCGAGTGTTATCCTCTGCACTGATCATGATTATGGGATTTGTGGCCAGATTCGGATACGTCGGAGCAAATTGAAAGAAGGGATCATGTGGATTAAATTCCTCACTAAAGACAGAGACCGGAAAGTGAACTCCGAAATAGATGTGTGCACGTAGGACGGGTTGTATAGTTACAACATAGCAATTTCTGTCATCATCTATATACCAGACATTGTCCAATGCATCAAGGGACAGGATGATTGATGACATCTAAAATGAAACATGGAACAAATCTAGTGAGAAATAAATTTCTCAGTAGGCAAAATCTAAACCATCAAACACGTTAATACATTAGTAAGTCATCAATATATTCAAATGAATCTATAAAATAATTATGCAACTGTATGAATGTGTGAAATGAATATTTCCAAGATGCACATGGCCTTTACATATCATATTGTATGTAGGAATGTTGCGGGCGTCTTACGCTGATCATGCATGAAATTCCATGTATTTGCACCTGGACTTTACATCCCATTCTGGATGTAGTATCATAGGTCCATGTTTCACAATTCTTTTGCCAAACTTGGAAACATGAATCAATCTTATATCATCACATCAATAATCCATCATTTTCATTAATAATAAAATCTATGAGTAAATACATATATCCCCATGGAAAATATTTCCATCATAACATAATATGTACCAAAAGTATGGTTAGGATACCATACTTTATTTCAGCAAAATCATACCAACTTGGGCATGACAATTGATTATCCTTAAGTTACAGATAAATCATGTTAGTATTCTAACTAATAAACCACAATACATCTTCCAAATAATTTCTAATTCCTTTAAACCTTCACAAGAAAAGATCATAACCTAACATGCATTTTAATCTCCTTTCACTTAATGATAGAGGCTATCTGGAGTGATGGGAAAAATCGGGATGGTTGTAGCCTGGATGGCCGAGTTGGTTGTATCCTGAATGACCGGGTTAGTTGTAGCCTGGATGGCTGGGATGCCTGGATGGCCAGGTTACCTGGATGGCTAGGATGCCTGAATGGCCGAGTTGCCTGGATGGTCGGGTTGGTTGTAACCTGGATGGCTGGGTTAGTTGTATCCTGGATGGTCGAGTTGGTTGTAGCCTGGATGACCGGGTTGCCTGAATGGCCGGATTGCTGGGATGGCTAGGATGCCTGGATGACTGGGATGCTTGGATGACCGGGTTGGTTGTAGCCTGGATGGTTGGGATGCCTGAATGGCCGGATTGCCTGGATGGCTAGGATGCCTGGATGGCTGGGATGCTTGGATGGCCGGGTTGGTCGTAGCCTGGATGGCCAGGTTGTCCGGGTTTCGCTAATAAGGAAATCTTAACTTACCCTCTTACTTCTAAAAATTATCAAATGTAATTTTCCATAATACGAATAATTCAACTTATAATTACTCACCTATCCCAGGTTAAAATAACTTTATTCTCATCATAAAATATCCTTCAAAACATAAGTCTCCAGCTTTATTAAAAACAAACGATAAGTCTGGTCAGTTAAGTATATAAATACTTAATTAGAGATTAAAGCTTAGCCTACCTCCAATAAGTTTGATGAACTGAGTAGAGGATTTCTGGAGTAACTTTAAGGTAGAAAGTTCTTATGTGAAGGAAAGAAGAAATGGAAGTATACAAAAGTGATAGAAAGTAAAGAACTTAACTTAAAGAGTGAAGGCTGAGAATTTCATGCAGAGATTTCTGAATGCAAGGCTATTTATACTAGTTTATTTAGTTGGGTTTTAAGTGAGCTAATTGAGTTATAACTGGGTTAGGATTTAGTTTGGTTACAAAGTAACTAACCTTGAAGATATTTATCTTAAATTAATCATAATAAATATTCCTTTATTTATGGCTTAAGGTATGTGTAAGTTTGCTAAATATTTGAACTTCAGTTGTCTATATCTATATGACTGTACTAAATAAAGCAAGATTCCTTCATTTAATATCTTTGAAAATTATCTCTTGGTTCTATGTAAATTTTCTGCCATGTGTATTTCATATTTCCTAGAAAGTTCAGGTATGTCTTGCCTTAGGCTTGGCTAGAGATATTCACGTCATGAAGCAAATATATCTGTTGCACCAATTATTTAATATTTTAAAGAAAAATTCTATACATTAATGACTATGTGATTAGGTAAAAGGTTTAGTACAAATAATAAATTTTTATTGGTTCTACAACTTCTACGTGAATTTCTTTTAGATTAAAATAAGTTTTTATATTTTTATAACCATAAGTTTTTAAATATATAAATATATATATATAGAGATAATTTTTTAAGGATATTACATTATGTGAGTTTGCAATTTGCATTAAGGTTATTATAAATTGAGACACAGGTCCAGGTCCAGAGAGACTTGTAAAAAAAATACTAATTAAAGAATCTGATTAGAAATATTAGATTTAAAGTCTATAAAAATGAGAATATTTGTTTCTAGATAAATAAGAATACTTAGTGCAGACTTATAGAGATGATAATGTCATATTCATAAATTAATTAGATATTTGTGATTAACTTTTTATAATGATAATTAGATCAAAGAATTCAATTGAAAAACAAATCCAAAAGACCAAATTGATAAAAAAAATAGTAAAAAAATCTAGTTAGAAACTATCAGATAATTCTAGAATATGCCGAGTAATTCAAACTAAGCCTACATTGAGATCTAAAAAGTATCTTGGCATGTGAGATGGTGTGAATGTTAACGAGTAATATCTTCGTATGATTGTTGTTGATAAAATTTATTTTTGCCTTTATAAAAAAAATCTGAAAGTATAGGAAAAAAGTTTCAATTCAGCGACAACTTCATGATTTTTTTAAAACTCCTTTAATTCCTAAAATAAAAGGCACATTACATTAATAAAAATAAATAGTTATAAATACACTAATTAAGTAAAAACATAGTCTCTGCAATCATTCATAATAATTCATGGAATCTTAATGTAATTTCCATCGTGAGATAGTATGAATCGAGCAATGTAATTAGTCACGTGCAGAAATATAAGAAGGCATAACTAATTATTTTACAAACCAAAGTTGACAATGAATGAAAGCATAAATAATGTCTTCATACATTGCTTTTCTAAGGAAATAAATACATTTCTAGATATATAAAGTTACATTTTAAAAATATTATACGTGAGCTTTTTTCTTTATTAAATTAAATGATAATTACAATTACCATGTGTGCCACTCACCCATCAATAAGAGCTACTTCATTCCCATACCAAAAAAAAGGAGCTACTTCACTCATTCATGTCTGGTTAGTGTAGAAGATACTATTACGGAGGGTACCGTGAGGATTGAGGAACAAATTAATTAATATAGCTATTTTTTTAATGAAAATTAGTATAGCTACTACTTCTAGTTTTCCTCCGAAATTCTTAATTATTGTATACTGGATAAAACATAAGCTAATTTATATTGTAATTTTTATTTTTGATCAGCATATATTGTAATATTGTCATCGTAATCAATCATCATTAATTAGAGTGTTTTTCTCCTTTCGTGCTAATTACGACTTACGAGAGGTCATCATTATATTATATTAATATATTTAGAGAGTAATTCGAATTAAAAAATATCTTTTATATCTTATATTTTTTATAACATCTTTTATTATATATTTAGATGGTAATTAGAATTAAAAAATATTTATTTATGAAACTATTTTTCTTTTCTGTCTCTTTTCATATTATGTATTAATTATTTATTACATAATTATTTTTTATTTTTTTATTATATGTATAAACCTTCTAAGTATATGTTTAAATAAACATTAGGAGAGCTCTAATGTAATTAAGTCTGCAAAAGGATCTCTACTCTTATTTCTGTATTCATTCGTTAGATTTATGTTAAAACACATGTTACAGTATTTTCAACGACAAAACAAACGTACTTTTCATTTACATATAATAACATCTTTTCTTAAAAAAATTATAAATATCTCGTTCTCACTCGGAGGACGGAGTTAGCTGCTGGTAAGAGTCAGGTGTCACACCCTATAATGATTTAATTTTTCTATGGCCCATTTAACATATATATATTTGTCAAGCCCCTATCTTCAATCTATGACCTTTTCTCTGTTTTTCGGCTGATTAGTGACAAACAATGATGTTGTGCTATTTATCTGCTAGTTGTTTGTTTGTGGCTCATGATGAAACTTTAGGGTAAGTTCCTGAAAACTTCACTAAGTACAAAACATGTAAATGATAGCTAGATTCAAAGTTTTGTTAATTTGTGCCAACGAATCTGATTCGGATATATAGAATAGAATGAGAAATAAGAGTATAACAATAGCACTAGAACCTGGAAGAGGGGCTGCAGTTTCCGTTGAGTTACACTCGGGCTTCTCTTTTTCTTGTCCAAATATTCATTATTCGGCACGTGGTCCCCCTTTTATTTTATCTTTGGTTAACAAATAGAGAGTAACGTGTTCAACAAAACCAAAATTTTAATTAATGATAGTTTCAATTAATCCATGCATCATGTTGCAAAGAGTTGAGCAAAGAAAGTTAATTGATTTGAATGGTCGTTGTCTCGAGGAGGAACACATGAAGGTCAATGTTGGCAACGATCTCGTTTTCGATCAAGTTGCGAACGAAGCAACCTAGAAGTGAAATGTTTGATGATTAATAAAGCATTCAAAAAAGTTTGTTTTGAAGACAAGTCAATATCATAACGGATGAATGCATTCTTAATTTTGTGCAAAGAGTAGTGTCATTTAACTAACTTCATTAAATATAGGAAAATAAACGGCTAACTAAAACCGATGGAACATAATTGAATTATTGGAGTCTCTTTCTTTCTTCTTTTATTTTTTGGTGACAATTGAAGTCTCTTTCTCTCTCGTTATTGGAGTGGGCACGGCATCTTGAACTATATAGTATTTGTATGGAGTAATTGAATCACGTGATTATTTATAACTCAATAGCAAGATTGTCCTCACTTTTCTTCCGGTGAACTTTATATAGTACTAGTAAAAGTCTCGTATATTATATGGATATTTTTTCATTTAAATAACATTTAAAAGTATAACTAAAAATGAAAATATTCAAAATCATAATAAAAATATGTATAAACAGCTAGTATTGAAAGAAAAAGGAGAAAAGGTCAAAATGAAAAAAAAATTAAAATATTAAAAAAACTAATATTTGATAAGGAAGAAGAAAGATTTAATTGCATCGGAGTGTTATGGTTGTGCAATTTAATTTGGTCTCTTAAGTTTCAATTGTATTAATTGGGTCTTTCAATTTTTCTTCCTATTTATAATGAGGTAATTCTATTACGATTTCATTTGATAGTTAAGTCATTAATTAACTTAAAATAGAAAAAAAAAACATTTTTTTATTGTTCATCATTGTCGTAAAGTCAATAATTTGCCTGCAAGATTGTCAACCTGACAAAAGTCAATACTATTTGTGTACCTATTTTGTATATTTAGCTCCAATACTCTGTGTTTATTTTAGTTGATAAACTGATGTCATGCCCAGTTTGTCTCATGTCAACTGTTTTTTGTTAAATATTGGACGAAATTGAGATGGAGGAATCTAATTAAATGAGGCAAAATTTGAAAACTGAAATCACACAAGTGTAATACTTGAGAAACTAAAAATGCAATTAACCCACAAAGATAATTTAATATAATAAAAAAGTAAAGGGAAAGATGAAATCTTAACATAAAGAAAATCTTAAAAGTAATTAATAGATTCATAAGTTTTAAAAATATAGTAGTACTAAATATTGGTGAAATTACTTATTAGTTAATACAACACAGAAGGAGGAAAAAAAGGACACTGAAATTCTCTCGTTTAACATGAATAATGACCCAAATTTATAATATAAAAGTTGGCTTTTATCTTCATGAATTTGAAAATGGCATAAAAAATTAAAACCGTTGATGGAAATTAAAAGTTTTAAAAATATATTATAGAAGTAGAATATATGATAAGTATCCTTTATATTTACCTTTAAAACTACAAATTTATCTTAATTTTTTAGTTGCTGAAAACTATTTTTTTTTCTAATTTATTTGAAAAATAAAAATGACACCTATGACTATGAGTTGACATCAATGCATGAGTTTCGTCAAGAAGGATAGTGCTTTCATTCATCCATGTGATCTAGAGTAAGGTCGATTGAGGATATATATTATGTGTCAAGGCCCGCTATAGTCGTTTGAACGTTGATTTGAATGATGTTCATCCGAATAATTATGGAATAATTCCAATGGATGATGATATGGTTAGACTTTTTTCTTTCTTTCACAATATAGTAATTCCTTTAATGAGGCTTTGGCCATCTCATCTATCCAAGGGTGAATAGAAACAACAAAAGACAAAGATATGATCATACGCATATGTAGATACATCAGCACATCCTATCAAATATTTAGTTAGACTAAAAAAATACTTCAATCTACGTTTCTAAATTATATAATGACCATATTACACTTATGTAATCTCAAAAGAATCCCTCTTTGATTCAAATAGCACATGTCGTGTCGCCAATATCATATTTCGTTAATTTCCCTCGAAACTTATCCTAAATGCTTATCTTCAAATAAGTGGCTTTTTTTTTGTTGTTAATTGTCGGTCGGGAGCAATCATGATTTTTGTATATACTCCTTTCAAACTTTAGAGTAAAATAGTATAACCAGTAATTGAGACACCCCCTCCTAACGTACTGCGACATTTCATACGGTCATATATGTGGTTCCTAATTGCTCTACTAATTCTTAATATTCTACCAGCAAAAACAATATGATGGTGATAATTGATTTTGCTTGAAAATAAAGATATATAAAAGAATTGAGGTTATGGATGTTGTTCCATTCCACATGGCATGACAAAACTAAAAAGCCAACAGAGTCATTCACTAGGAGTTAGTTGCATCAATATATATAAGGGGGGACTATAGGCAAACACACATTGGCATGTAAGACAGTGATGTCTCATCTTAAAAGGAGTGACATGCAGATTGAGAAGAGAAGGACCACCACATGAATGCATGTATATCATCATTCATCAACTATTAAGCATGGTCATATCATATGTCTGGCAGAGGCACAAAGATAGATTCTGCTGCAGTCCACATGCTCTCTATATGTGACATGGAATCAAAATCACACAAGTGGTGTATAAGTATAGTGACACAAGCTCACATTAGATTCCTTTCGTTGATTTTTTGAGATTCAGCTCTTCTTAATCACTCATCCAGAGGATCTTCATTACTACCTTCTAAGTTACTACCTTCTAAGCTCATATTTTATCTGAGATAACAGTAAAACTTCAACCAAACGTGATTTTTGTAATGACTTTGGAATTATTAAAATGAAAATAATTGAATATTAGTTATGTTTATAATGAGTGGAGGTTCCTCTCCTTTAAATGTTAAGGCGAACTACCACCGAGTCCGAACACAAAGATCAACTGTTACAGGTTATTTTAATTTAACCAAAGGATTTGAATTTGAATCCTGAATATACGGGTATGCTAAATATTCAAAGGAAGAGTTTATCGTCTATAATGCTACAAGATTCAAATAAGATTAGGAGGAAACATGTTTTCTATAAAAAAATATTTTAAGGCAAACTAGCTAACCTCAATTAGTTGTCATAATTATGATATATTTATGAATTGTTTACTAACTAAGCACACGTGTCTGGCTGGATAAATTTAAGAAAGAAAAAGTTATAGAAAAAAAAGGTGTGAAATAGACTAGAGAGTAGTGATACATTTTGCCCACTAGAGAAATCTGATGGGAGAAAATTATAGGGGAAAGAAGAATTTTTGGTTGGGGAACCCACTAGAGAAATTTCTCTCCCCCTACACTGAGATCTTTGTACGGTGCAAAGAAAAGAAACTGGACTGGAGAGTAGTGATACAATTTGCCCCTATCAGGAGGATGGTACACGTGTTGTTTCCAAATGCTGTTACTTGTAACCGGGTGATTTGTGGTCTATGTAGCACAATAGCTGGTTTTTGTTTCTTTTCTCATTCACTAAAAATAATGCCAAGAGGTGTGATTTCTCTCTCTCTCTTGACAGGCCTGATTAATATGAAAATATTTGAAAAAAAAATACTCCAATACACACTCATCCATCACCAGTGTTTTTTAAAAAATATTTTTTTATAAAAATTAAAATTGAAAATAAGATCAAATAAAACATTTTGATAAAAAGCTTAGGCAAAAAAATGTAAATAATAATTTTTTAATAATTAATTACGAATTTGGGGTATTTTTGAAATATATTACCAATCTGGGCAAGATAGTCACGCCCAGATTAGGCGTGACTAGGGGACAGTCACGCCCAAATTGAGCGTGTTTCACCCAGTGGCGACACGTGTCACGCATACAGTAAGCGGTGTGTATATAAACTTCAGAAAGTCATAACTTTTGACTGGAATGTTCGATTGAGGCAAAATCGATGAAAAAACGCTCCAAATTGAGGGGAGAAGGCCTAGGCAAATCCCCATGGTCCATTCTTTTTTCCAAAAAATGCCTCTAAATACCTCAAAATTAGGATTTAATCTTCAATCATCCAAAAATTTTCCTGTTTTTCTACTTTTTAATTAATTAATTTAATGCTATTTTTTATTTTTTTAATTACTTCTCTTAATTTCGAGCATTTTGACATATCGTATGTCTCAATTAGACATTTCTATCAAAAGTTATGACCGTTCGAAGTTTATACACATATTTAATGTTATTCTTTTTTTTTATGATTACAAAATAAATAAATTTTATTTAATTTAAATATGTAGTTACCAATAATATTTACTGGCTACAGTGATACACATGTCACGTTACTTAACCGTCAACGTTTTTTCTTTAATGATTAACTTAATCAATTTATTAAAGTAAAAAAAATTAATATAATAATTATCCGAAAACGAAAGTTGCTTTTATAAATTGTTATTTAATATTATTAATTTTTATTTTTATCTAATTTTAAAGTATATTTAGACCTTTATTTAGTATATTTTTTATTTTTATATTATTTTATTTAATATATTTTCTATATTTTTTAATATTATTTTATTTAATATAATTTCTATATTTTTATATGGCTTTGTTTAATATTTTTTGGATTTTTTATATAACTAATTTTTAATATAATATTTTATTTAAAATTCTCTCTATATTAAAAAATTATTTACAATTTAAAAAAATAAAAATTTTCAATTTTTAAAAATTGATTTCTATTTCAGTCACTAACACTTTTTACAATTAAATATTATTGCAAAACGTGTTAGCGATGAAATTAGCGACGGATTAGCAACGGAATAGGTCACACCCATTTTGGACATGACTACCTTGCCCAGATTGATAATATGTTTCAAAAATACCCCAAATTCGTAATTAATTATTAAAAAATTATTATTTACGTTTTTTTTTTTCCAAAAAGCTTATAAGCATTGCTAACTCAAGTCTTTAACCGAGTAACCGACTCCCCTTCTTCAAAGAGTAACTAGTTAACTATAAGGATCATCAATTTAGGCTGGTCCACTGCAAATTAATGCATTTTTTATTAGCTTGGACTGAATCAATAACTGTTAGTACAAAAGAGTTGTTGCAGACTTGCAGGATAAAAACTAGTACTGTCATTTTGCCTCCATTTCCACACTACGTTTTCTTTTTTGAGTTTTGACTACTTTTAAGGATAGATTGGTGTTCAACTCTAACATGTGTCAAAAGTTTAAAAGCAAAAAGTTTTTGCAAGATAGTAACAAAATAAGATGATGTGACCATAATTCTGTTTGCAATTGCAGCCTTATAAAGAAATTATATCTGATTCATAGCATCAACTGGATATGTCTAATTCAAAGCTGGCATACCATGAATTAACTCTGCTATTCATATCAAAATTTTCTCGATACAATTGAAATTTATAATTTAAGTCAATGAAAATGAATAATTCTATGTACAAATTACAAAATGAATAATTCTATGCCTAACTATCTATCTGTCAATCATACATATAATACGTAAATTCAAACATTGCAGTAAATCAAAACAGAAAAAAGATGTTTTACATCATCAAAATCAGCTATGGTCTATAGCTCTGCTTTGTACACGAGACTTTCTGCAAGCTCAATTTGAGTGAAGGAAATCACCAACATCAAATATTTCATGGGGAATTTCCATCCCTGCAAATTGATTTTTTTTATCCATGGGAATCGAAGACAGTAAGTATCAGGGAGTTCCTTACAAATTGATTATAAATGCAAAGGATGATCAAAGCTTAACTCTCCTTTAAACCAGCCAAGTAGTGTTCTGAGCATTATAATAACAGGAGACTTCCTTCCAGGCCTTTCCCTAAAAGCAACCTGGGGTCTTTCTTTGAATCACAACTTCCGCAACAAGGCAAAGTATTGTCTTAGAAGTTTCTTAATGATTTTGCATCGGAAGTGAAGGTAACAATGCTTCCATTTTAAGCATGGAAACTCAAGAACCTTCAGCAATGTTCAGTTAAAGAAGTATGGAGACTAAAGAACCTTCTGCAAGTCAAATCACCTCTTCTCTCTGGCAGTGGAGGGAAAGCTAATCCTGGGTATGATGTCTCAAATCTTTCCAGCAACTGTTAACATATCAAAATGATCAAATAATGAGTTTGTTTTTCTCCCTCCGTTGGTGTAAAAGGCAAAAAAATTGCATTGAGGACGTGATGTTTAATATTAGATAATGAGAAAACAAGAAATAACTTCTCTCCGTATACTCCTAAAAAATAAGCCAAAGTTTCTCATGATACAGAAAAAAGATTACAATTTCAAGTATTGGCATGCTATAAAGCTCCACAAATTTTTCTCTAAGAATCTGACTCATTTTCTCCACGTCACATGCATGTGTCCAAAACGAGTCATGAACCCCTGCATACACATGCATTTCACAAAATTTAAGCACCAGAACATAAAAAAGAATTTTTCTTTAATAGACTTTCCCTGCCACCAAATTTTCTCAAAATTGAGCATATAGAGTGAAAGTTGAGTGAAAATATATAAACGGAACTAGATAATTAGAGTACAGATTTAACTGCAGAGTGGTTGTTATCATTTTTTTTTTATCAGCAGAGTGGTTGTTGTCATAGATGTGCCTTGAGCATTACTATCATAACCTCCAACATGATATTGTAAGACATTCAAATGTAAATTGATCCAAAGCAATAGTTTAAGGATGTGTTTAGTGTGCCTTCTGAACTGTGCAAAATAGGTCCTAAAATTTGTAGGTTGCAAATTGCAATATTCAACATACGAATTCAATGAAACTAAATAACACATCTGAAAAAAGGCAAGCCTCAAAATGAACATCACTTTCCCTTAAACTTGTGATAAACTTTCACAATTTTAAGGTGATTCCAATTGAATCCCTACATCTTCTAATTCCAGAAACAATTAAGCAAAGATGCCAAAGAGAAAATTGTTGCCTTAAAAAATAGACAAGTCCTCTATGCATTAGAAGTCTCAAAGTGACCAATGAGCAAAGAGCTCAAGTGGCAACGGCACCAGACTTCATTTTGACTCCTGTTACAAACTCCTGACCCTTTCCGTTGCCTCAATTCCTAGGTCTACACAGCCTCCCTTGGAACCAGAAAAAATCTATTAAACTAAAATTGTATATTTTTATGACTTTAGATGGAAATTTTGAATATGCTATAGGATTTGTTAGTGAAAGGAGGTCTTAAAACCTGCAAAACATAAGCCAGCATCCCTACAGGCAAGAGCAGTCATCATCATGTGTGAACCATCCAGTGAATGTTAGTTTGGAGGAAATGCAGATCTCTGTTTCTTGGTATCTACCTGGAATAAGAGTAGTTTTAATAATGAATATAGTTCAGAAAGAAAGGAAAGCCGCAAAAAAGAGGACTATGTCCACTTACTGCATTACCCTCTCGTCTCAAAGCCAAAAATTGAAGAGATGTTTTGATCTGCAGGTCATTGGTGAGATTCACAAGTGTTGTGCTTTTAGATAGTAAAAAAGTTCTGAAACTATGTTTTGATTCAAATGTATAATTGTTGGTACCTATCACAGGTTTTTACTGCTAATTCTACAATTGAAATACATGACACCTATAAATCTATGTTGCTTAAAACTAGTGCTTCCCAATATTTGTGCCGTGCTCTGAGAAGCAGACAAGCACACATTATAATGGTCTAGACATTATGAGGAAATATCTGGTGGCCATACCAAAATAGTTCTAAATGCAATGGAGCCCTATAGCCACTGTCATTAATTTATTATTACATTCAGCAGGTAACTGACTGGTGTATTCCATCGGCCATCGCATTGCCTAATAGCAGGACATTGTTCAGGTGTCTCACAATGAAGAGACTATTGGATTAAATAAATCACCAAACATTATAAAAACTTTCACACTCCAGTGACGAGTCACCAAAAAGGAAGTAATACAGAACATGTTGTTTATAGAGAATAATGGTTATGAATCTTAGTATCACAACTTCTCAAGAAAATGGTGAAACACCAACAATTACAGCCATATGGTAGCAACACGTTAAAGAGGGCCCACAGCTCCACACTAATCTGTTAATACGTCAATCAGTTGCATCATGTCACATAAGTTACCTATTCTACTGGGATTGTTACAGAAGTCATTCTTTTAACCATTTAGGTGGATATCATACACTGTACATTTAGTATGTTGGTTTTAACTTGTCACTGTTCGGTAAATTAATATTAATATCTATAAAACAAAAGAAAAGGGGGAACATCATTTGTATATAAAATCTTACCAGATGCCGTTCAGTTTTACAGTATGGTTGTACAACTGGAAGGCCAAGAGGAGTGGTCCAACGAACAGGCTGGTTTTCAAAAGCAATTACCTATTAAAAGTTTAAGATCCCACCATTCAGGAATAGAAAGAAAGCTTGCAAACATGCAGGCACACACACATACAACAGTGCCAAAACCAATAGGATTTTAGTATCATTTGAAGTCCAACATGCAATAAGACCAAACCTTTGCACAATGACCAAGCCAACCCATAATGACACGTGCAGCACCCAAAATTTCTCCAAGCGCAGTTAATGTCACCTAGAGAATGATAAGAGTATAAAATATAAGACAAGAAAGCAGATTTATCGTATATGCACGTCTTTGCATGTTGGTTCAAATGTATTTCCACTCATATATAATGGATAGATTTAATCAAACCAAACCCATTAAGATCTGGACACTCAGATAGTACTAAATATACAATACTGTGAAATAACCAACTTGATCTAAAAACTTTATCTAGGTTTGATAGGGTCTAAAAAAGAATATCTTCTGTAATATAAGTATATCCTGCTGATGAAATGATAAGAATTACACATCAAATCAGCAATTGCAGTTTCTAACAGCTAATATAGGTTCCCATAACATGGCTGAAACTTACTTTAGCAGCATAGCAAGCTGCAGCAAATAAAAGTTTTTCATCAGTAATAAGACCTTTCTCCTCTAATCTTCTCTTGATTTGCTCTCGTGCCCCAACAAAGTAACACCATAAACTGAAGTCATCACTGTGACCAGTTTCCTGTCAATCTGAAAGCTTCCAAGAGTTGGGTGAGTGAAAAGAAGAGATTATAGCTAGCTGCAGGAGCATAAATTTTAATCAATATTGACCTGATCAATTAGAACATTAACGGGTAAACTGAGGGAGTTAGCAGATGTCTTTGCCAGAAGGAAAGTGAATATTGTCTGCTTGCAAGAAACTAAGTGGGTTGGAGAAAAGGCCAAGGAAGTGGAGGGCATAGGTTTCAAGTTGTGGTATACAGGTACTATCAAGAGTCGCAATGGAGTTGGAATTATGATCGATAGAAGTTTCAGAGATAAAGTCGTTGATGTGAAAAGGAAAGGCAATAGGATTATGATGATTAAGCTTGTAGTGGGGGATCTTATTTTAAATATCCTTAGTGTGTATGCACCCCAAGTGGGATTACTATCAGATGAAAAGAACCAATTTTGGGAAGACTTGGAGGAGGTTCTGAGAGGGATACCAAGAGAGGAGAAGATTTTCTTAGGAGGCGATCTAAATGGGCATGTTGGTAAAAACAGTGGAGGTTTTGATAGAATTCATGGTGGTTTTGGCTATGGGACGAGAAATGAGACTGGAGAAGATGTCTTGAACTGTGCACTAGCCTATGATTTGATGCTAGCGAACACTTTTTTCCGGAAAAGGGAGTCTCATCTTATCACGTATCATAGTGGCCAAAATCGTAGTCAAATTGATTTCTTTATGACTAGACGGGAAGATAGAAATTCGTGTATTGACTGCAAGGTCTACCCTGGGGAATGTGTGGCGACACAACATAAGTTGGTTGTTCTAGAGGTTAGGTTCAACAAAGTTCTTAATTTGAGGAAGAAGGATCCAAATCCAAGGATAAGATGGTGGAAACCAAAGGAGGAGAAACAAATAGAGTTTAAAGAAAATATGTTGCGTGAAGGACCGTGGGAATTTATTGGAGAAGCTAATGAAATATGGAATAAGATGGCTATGTGTGTCCAAAATGTGGGAAGGAGGGTGTTAGGTGAAAGCAAAGGGAATAAAGTTTTTACAAAGGAAACATGGTGGTGGAATGGAGAGGTGCAAGAGGCTATTAAACAGAAGAAGGAATGTTTTAGATCTTTGCATAAATGTCCCAATGATGAGAATTTGCAAAAGTTTAGAGTAGCGAGAAAGGATGCAAAGAAAGCAGTGCGGGAAGCTAGAGGCAAAGTTTTTGACGATTTGTATAAAAATCTTGGGAGCAAGGATGGAGAGAAAGGTATTTACAAACTTGCAAAAATGAGGGATAAGAAGAGTAAAGACCTCACCCAAGTTAGATGTATCAAGGATGAAAATCAAAATCTTTTGGTGAGGGATGAAGATGTAAGTGAAAGATGGTTAGACTACTTTAACAATCTTTTTAATGGGAATGGTGACAAAAGCGATGTGGTTTTGGAGAACGTTTTTGATGATCTGAATAGAAGATTTGTACGCAGAATTAATACACATGAGGTTAAAGAGGCTTTAAAGAGGATGAAGAATAATAAAGCGTTGGGACCTGATGACGTCCCTATTGAAGTGTGGAGGGACTTGGGAGATGTGGCAATAAAATGGTTGACTAATCTTTTTAATAGGATTCTTCAAACAAACAAGATGCCTGATGCTTGGAGGAAAAGTATACTTGTGCCTATTTACAAAAACAAGGGAGATATCCAGAATTGTTCAAACTATAGAAGCATCAAGCTCATGAGCCATACTATGAAGTTGTGGGAAAGAGTGATCGAACATCGCCTAAGGAGGGAGACCAAGGTTTCAGTAAATCAGTTTGGATTTATGCCAGGAAGATGTACCATGGAAGCTATTTTCTTGATGAGACAATTAATGGAAAGGTATAGGGAAAGGAAGAAAGACTTACATATGGTGTTCATAGATCTTGAGAAAGCATATGATAGAGTTCCAAGAGAAGTCTTATGGTGGACTCTTGAGAAGAAAAATGTAGCATTAAAGTACGTTAATGCAATCAAGGATATGTATGATGGGGCTACCACATGTGTGAAATCCTGTAATGGAACATCAAGGTATTTTCCTATCACGGTAGGTGTCCACCAAGGTTCAGCTCTTAGTCCTTATCTTTTTGCCTTAGTGATGGATGAACTGACGAGAGATATTCAAGAGGAGGTGCCGTGGTGTATGCTTTTTGCAGATGATATCGTACTTATTGATGAGACCAAAGATGGCGTGAATAGGAAATTGGAATTATGGAGAAGCACTTTGGAGTCTAAAGGATTCAAGATAAGCAAGAGCAAGACGGAGTATATGAAGTGTGAGTTCTCGCAGGATAAGGATGGTGATCAAGACACAGTGCATCTACTTGATCAAGAGGTGCCCAAGAAAGATGTTTTTAGATACTTGGGATCAATGTTGCAAAAAGGTGGTGAGATCGATGAGGATGTAAGTCATAGGATTAGAGCAGGGTGGATGAAATGGCGGAGTGCATCGGGGTTTTTGTGTGACCGCAAGATTCCCCTTAAACTAAAAGGAAAATTCTATAGAACGGCTGTTAGACTGGCAATGCTATATGGTGCGGAATGCTGGCCAGCACATAGGCAGCATGAGCATAAAATAGGGGTAGCGGAAATGAGGATGTTAAGGTGGATGTGTGGATATACGAAGATGGATAAAATAAGAAATGATGATATTCGACGAAAGGTGTCAGTGGTACCGGTATGTGAAAAGATGAGGGAGCATAGATTGAGATGGTTTGGGCACGTTATGAGACGGCCACTGGATGCTCCTGTAAGAACAAGAGTTTGTTACCAAGAGCTAGACACAAAGAGAGATAGGGGTCGACCGAAACTTACCTGGGGAAAGATAGTTAAACAAGACCTAATGGAGTGGGATATAGATTGGCAGACGGTATGTCTTAGGACGGAGTGGAGAAAAGCGATAAGCTTGGTGGAGGGTTAAACCCATTAGTAACTCTATGTTCCAGTCGTTCCCTTGTTTTTAGTCCTTCTCCTCCTCTTTTCTCCCTTCTTCCTCTAACCATTCTATTTCTAGCTTTTTTTTTTTTTTTTTTTTTTTCTCTCTCTCTCTCATTTGTCTTTTTTTTTTCGATTTATCATTGGGTTCATCTACCACCGACCCCAATTAACTTGGGTTAAAGGTGCTGTTGATGTTGATGTGATGTTGATTGACCTGATCAATTAAAACTTTTGCTAACAAAGCATTTGGATAGGCAGCTGGATCTTTGTTACAGTCCTTTCTCATAATATCATGAACCCTGCTCAAATATACTATTCAAGTGAAAATAAAATATTGATTATGCATAGTAAATTTGACGAAATCATTTGTATTGTACACCCAGTACTATGGAGTGTAGATCATGAAAATCTACATGTAAGATAATATAGTAAATATACTCAAGGAAAGTAGGTCATGAGGTAACAGATTTTAACCAAAAAGTAACTATTTGAGTGATATTAGATATTACTATTTCAATGCAGTTGTGAAAGCAATGCATTTTGTATTCAGACATCAGCAAGGCAGTAAGGTAATGATGTGAAAGGCTTTGAGCTTGAAATAATGTAGCATGAAACAGAGGTTTGAATGTAAAGTGTATAAGCTGTTGATAAAGGATTTAACATACCTAACAGCAATCTCCGAGTAAACATCAGCTGGTTTCTCACAAGCGACCAAGTTAACTGCAGCAGCCTCCAGCTGACAAATCACATGTATTCCAGTAAGAATATACACAGGAACTTTCCAGCAACAGAAAATATTATAGAATAATTAATTGTTTAATTACCCTTGTTATGGAAGGCAATAATTTTGGCCTTTCTGTGAAAGTGAACACATCAATAACTAATACTTAATTACTTAGAAATACAGATTCAAGTGCTCTTCACTAACTGCTTTGGTTGCCAACTTAGAACGACTTAGTGTGAACAAACACTTTAATTGCTTAAGAAATATAAGTAGCTATTAAGTATTGAAATTATGTGAGTTCCAGAGATAGTGATCACTGACTCACATGTCAGGAAAATAGAACATTAGGATAAAGCATATCTAACTTTAAATAGATTCAACACACAAGATAGGAAGAAAGACTAATCCTCCATAACACAATAAGCCTGAAGGCTGCTCGAACACATCAAATTTCATAATCAACAATTGGGAGAATGAGAAAGCAATTAACACATTATAAAAGATTATTGATAAAACACCAATTGTAATAGATGAAAATAGGCTTAAAGAACACCAGGTTAAAGAAATGACAGCAATTTGTTGTCCAAAAGTTCAGAAACTCCTACAGAGGCTCTGTCCAGAAACTCTCTAACATCACACATAACTGTCTCCAACACTACCACACCCATAGAAGTGAAAATACATAACTGCTCCATAAACTGCCAATGCCATATGGCAGTTATTAACATACATATAAATTATTGGTCATATACTATTAAATAAGTTACCAAACATGGGAGATATGAAACTAACAACAGCTAAAAGCACCCAAAACAATTCAAAACAAGAAAGGAGACCATTTTGGGTATACTGAGCAAGCTGTGTTAATATGATGCTGCAGGGCTCATACAAAGAGGTTATCTTAATACATCAAAACAATGCTGACATGTCAAAATGTACTGACTCAACGAAAAAAATGAAGAAAGCAATAGAACAAAAAATCATACTCAAATTATCACAATTCAGGAAGTGCATAAATCCAATAAAGAAAACACAGGTTATATCAAGAGTTATGAGTGATTGCAAAATCAAAATGGGATATAAGTAGACCTACAGAATCTCTTCCCAAAGCAGTATAGTGCTGTAAGCCATTACAGGAACCATCCTAAAATTCATCAAAGCAGTGTTGTCAGCAATTTTAATATATATATACTAGAAAAAGAGAAGAAAATAAATAAAATGAAAGCTGGATAAATATGATAGTGATTTTCAATATGAAGAACCTACCATGGTATTATTGTAAGAGTTTGGGTACCAAATTTCAAATTTTTTTTCCTGTGATTGTACACTACCATTTAGATAGCATAACATTTACTAATGATCTAGCAGAAATATTCTATCCATCATAAGTCCATAGGTGAACTTGGAGTCAGTTTGGTCACTTATATAAGTAATCTGCATAGCTATAATAGCTCTCTTTCAATCCTAAGGCTTCCAATGAAACATTTACCTGATGAATTGGCAGATGTAAGATAACAGAATTTGGTGACGAGCTTCTTAAGGCTTCTGACAGATTAATACAAGCAGCAAGGCACTGGAAAGGATCCTCAGCCATTAACCACCAACGATTTCCATTAATAGGATTCTCAGCAGAGTCAAATATATCATGAAGATGATTCTCTACAAAAGTCAGGCGGGCATCATAAGACAACTTTCCAACACCACCAGCATATAAATTTGCCAAGTGTATCTTCAGCCAGCATAGTCCAGACTTTCCTAATGGCCGTCCTTCAGAAAACTCAAGCAATCCTCGACATAGATCACAACTTAAATGATTCAAATGAGAATGCATGGGATATGCTCTGCCGCAGAAGTCAACATTGTGGGGATAATAAAAGCCTTCCTCATCTTTCATTTCCTGAGCCACCTGTTTCAAATGTATTTTGTTGCAATTAATTTTCAGTTAGTGAATTATGGAATAGATTTGAAAATAATTATACAAAATTTAGTTGAGATTATGCAACACTTGATCAGATAGAACCAATATAAACAGTGTTGTTAAAACGGAGTGTCAACGCCGAAACGGTGGGGGTGAGCAAAAACGTAAAAACGTGAAACGTAAACGGAACGCAAGAGTTTACTACATACACAAAAATAAATAAATATCCAACATATATAACTAAGGAAATAAAATAAGTTCAAACTTAGTCATCAAAATACATAAGGTATCACAAATTGCAGTCCAAACACTAAGGAAATAAAATAAGTTCAAACTTAGTCATCACAATACATAAGTTTTGTCCCTGGGATTTCAATTGAATGCTGCCATCCAGGATCTTGCTTATTTCCAGGAGCATTTCTAGGCAATCGTTTCCTACCAATAGAAGCCGCAGTGCCAGTGCTACTGCTAGTATTACTACCAGCAGCACTTGATGAAGCCATTTGATTTCAAACTAGATTTAATCAAAGTTCAGAATTCAGATAAATAATCTCAGCCAAAAACTAATACATGTCCAATAAATAATCTCAACCAAAAAATAATACATGTCCAATAAATCAATTCAGAATAAATAATTTGAAGCACGGACTCACTCATGGCAAAGGGAAGAAAATTTATCTGAATTTCAGATAAATAATCTCACGGACTCACTCATGGCAAAGGGAAGCAAATATGAAGCACAACTCACAACACAACAGTAGCAAAGAGGGCAGAAATTTGGAAGCACAAATCGTAGAATGGAAAGCAAGAGAGAAGAGCCACCTACCTGGCCTCCTGATTCAGCGGCAGCGAGAGAGAAGGAAGAATGGAACCCGCCACAGGCCCACAGCAGCACAGCAAAGGATTGCGAGAGAGAAAGCTGCACGAGAGAGACAGAGAAGCAGGCAAGCAGCGCGCGAGGAGTGCGAGAGAGAAAGAAGCAGCAGAACCCGAGAGATTAGAGAAGCACAGCGCCACAGCGAGGCCGAGAGAGAAAGAAGCAGCACGAGACCGAGAGATAAAGAAGCCGAACCCTAATGTCTGTGTAAAATAAGCTGAAGAAGGGGAAATTTTTTTTTTTATAAGCACTGAGTCAACTCGGTAAACTCGCCGAGTCAACCGAGTTTACCGAGTTGACTCGACGTTTCAAACTGTTTCGCCCCATTTCCGTTTCAATGGCCGTTTTGACACGATTTGCCTTGTTAAAACGTAGAAACGGCCGTTTCAACCGTTTCGACACTACGTTTTAACAACAATGAATATAAATGTCAAACTATGGTCAGATAATTCTCCACTATGCTAGATCAAGAAAGACAATGTCACTTATGTAACAAATAAAATTGGAATTTTCAATTCTTCAAATATAACATATAAACTTAGTTGACAATTGGAGGGGAGATCTTACAGAAAGCTTAAGTTCAGTGCCACATCTTAGAGAATGTCTCTCCAGATTAATTTTCTCTGCCTTCCTTACACTCCATTTCCATTCCTGAATTTGTTTTAAATCCCCTAAAGGTGGCCTCTCTGGTATTGGAACCTACAAGTCAATTAAGAATATATGTAGGTAAGATGAATTGCATACAATAGGTAATGCTGAGAACTCATCACACTTCAAGTATTTTATGAAAAAAAGGTGGAGATATACAGGTAAATAAATTTAATTAGTTTATGTTTAACTTTCTTTTATTTATTGATTCATTGATTTAGCTTTGCCATCTAACTTTCAAAAGCAATAGATGAACAGAAAAAAAAATAGACAAAAGAACTTATATAAAGATAACTTCAAAAGTTATTAATGTTTATGCTTACATCTTTACGATCAATCAGACCTGCAATGTTACCTCCTCCAGCCCAAAGGGACTCCACAACATTAAGTAATCTTCTATTTACTCGCCATTTGGTGTTGCCAAGTGTGTCTAAGGCCTACAAAAAATGTATCATTAAAATGCAGAATAGGTTAAGCTTACATAACAGAAGCACAGTCTCCAAATTTGACTAAATGAGCAACAGTGTCTAAAAAATTGTGCCTTTGTGCAGGGAAAATTAAAAAGTACGATGATTAAAATAAGATTTTAGATATAATTGATTCTAAGTCTTAAGCACCTTTAAATGTAGAAGACTACAAAAATTGAAAGTTAAGAGTAATTAACAATAATGTTTAATTAAAAAATTGGAACCATTTATTTGATTACAAGCAAACAACAATGCCCCAAGTCTTTTTTATCAGATTATATCTTTTGTGGAATATTGCCACACTCCTTTCTTGGTAAGGGAAAATTTCCATATAGTACCTCAAAAACTTTTTGCATTTGTTTCCTTTCAACATTCTTTATTACATCTTGCTGCTTCTTGGATCCATGAGTGTGCATGATATAAGATGGTAGGAACAAATGCCCACCTTTTTCATACCTGGAAAGAATGTGGTAAGATATTAGACATACAATCATAGCCACGTGCAAGGAGAGAAGCAGTTAAGACAATAAGGTTGTAGAGACAATATACAATTGTATCCCATATTACATTTTGTATGTTCACCACATTCAAAAGTGTTGGAAAGCCGCCTTAAGGGCGGTCTCAAGGGTTGCGGTTTAGTCCCACATTGACTAGTGATAAGGCCAAAGTTGTGTATATAACTGGGGGACAACCCTCACTTACAAGTTGGTTTTGTAGGGTTGGAACGTAGGATTAGGCCCAAAACTCACATTCTAAGTTTGTGACTAGACACTGCTAGGATTACAAGAACGAACATGTTTTTCAAGCTGACAAGATTCACACTCCAAGTACTGCAAGTGAGATAAATGAGGAACCATTTTCTTTAAATGTTTAAGACTCAGACCCAACAAACAATGAAGAAAACTAGGAGACTTTGTAATGTTGCAATCAACTGAGAACGAACACTGAAGGTAATAAAGCCCAAGTGACTCATATCCTGTAACAGTTGTCTACCTTATATTCCTATCCTGTATAAGAATAGAAGCAACGTTAAGCTATAGAACAAGAGTAATGTGAATGTGATGAGGAGTTTTAGGTTGGGATAATTTTGAGAAAAGAGGGATTTACCAAATCATATATAAATTCATAAAACATAAGTTCCTAAAGTGAAAACATTTAAATAAAAAACTGTTAATTTCTTCAAATCATGAGTCCTAATAAGATGTTACATTTACATTGGTTTAAGAAACAACGTGTGAGCAACATAAGACACAATCACTGGGGTTAACCGGGCAGGGGGGGGGGGGGGGCAAATATTACATTCGATCTTCTTGACTCGAGTTTATGTAAGTTTATACAAGTGTATCCAGAAAAGAGTTTGGCAACAAGTTAACTCAATTTCTATACCTAGAATTTTAAACTCGTAGAGTCTACGAGTTAAGTCAATAATTTAACAACAATGAGGCTATCTACATAAATACATATCAAATATGATATAAAAGGAGCAAACTTGACTAAATAATATTTGTATCATATCTCCTAGATATCTTTATAATCTACGTAATATCTCAACATCCACCTATCTCCAGCTTTGAGAAGGGTTTAAACATGGCATAATAAATCATGCTAAGTCTCATAAATCTAACCAGTGCAGCCATTTCAATATGAAATACTAGTATGAGCCATTCCATGTGTCATACCGTTTCCACTTTTTTGGAGGTACTAACATTGGCATGTAAGGCATTAGCATATGCTTAACCTGCACAAAACAAATGCATTGATTAATAAAAGAGTAGATTAAGATATATCCACTTTATGAAAGAATAAGCAGTACCCAACATGCTTAAAAGAAAACAGATTTTGAAATAACAGAAGAGCAAGTTAGAAGAAATGTAAATGTTCAATGATTTCACCCAACAGCCTCATGTTTTTAGCTAGCACTAGCAAGAAAAGATAAGGAAGTCCTTTAAAGCATAAAACCTTCAGAATGATATTTATGCAAAGCATGAATCAAGTTGTCAAGGTCCTCCTGTACCTCCAAATGCAAGTTCTTTTAGGCTTTGTTTGGGAGAGGGATTTTAGAGGGGAAGGAAGGGAAGGGAAAGGTTTGGGTAGGAACATCTCCTTGTTTGGGAGTTTTAATTTTTGAGGAAAAGGATTTGAGAATTTTTAAAACTCCTCTGAAATCCTCCAAAGCCTAAAAATTATTGTCCCCCCTATTTGGGGGGTTTTTAGAAGGTAAAGTAATAAAATTACTATCCTACCCCAGCCAGTGTTAATAAAATTACTATCCTATCCTAGCCAGTGTTATTTAATTGAATTTAACTTTTTGAAATAAGGGCAAAATTGTAAAAATATCATATTAACTCTCCATTTCTCTCTCTTAATATATTTTTAACTCCCAAACAAAGAGGAAGGAACTTCCCTCATTTTCCTCCCTTCCCTTCCCCTTGAATCTCTTTCCTTCCCTTTCCCTCCTAACTCCCAAACAAAGCCTTAGGGGAAGGGGAGTTATAAAAGGTTCTAAAACTAATTTACAGGAAGATACTGCAATGTTGTTAGAGATAATAATTAATTTGCTTTGTTTTCATACTCAGTAAGCTATAATGAAAGACGGAGGCTAGCGTGCGTAAGTTAAACATTTTTCGTAGGATGCAAAACAAATGTGGATCGTCGGATTGAAAAGTGATGATGGGTTAAAAATGGGAAACCGACTGTGCAAGTGTTTGTACGGTACTATCCTTTTTGCTTTTCATTTTGCACCTATAGCTAATTATAAGTGGAACCGATTGTGTACAACAAGTAGCATTTGCTTTTATTTTATATTTTATATTTTATCCATAATCAATTTATTAAAATTTATGATGCGTTTTTCAAAAACAACTATTTATTGTTTTATTTGTTTTTGCATTTTCAAAACTTATTGTTTAATTTTTATTCAAACCTAATTCTTATATTTTATAAAATATAAGAATTTAAAAATATACTCTTCAAAGGCCATATGTAATTATAAATTTAAAATAAACACTATATCACAACTTAAATGTCATATATTTATTTAAAATATTAATTATGATTGAAAAAAATTTCATTCAAAATATTTTTCATGTTAATATCAACAATCTACTACTTCCATATGAACAAATCAGAATAAAACTTAAAAAACAAATAAACCAAAATTAATTTATATTTAAAATTATACTCCAAATAATTCATATGGAAGTAGTGGATTGTTGATATTAACATGAAAAATATTTTGAATGAAATTTTTTTCAATCATAATTAATATTTTAAATAAATATATGACATTTAAGTTGTGATATAGTGTTTATTTTAAATTTATAATTACATATGGCCTTTGAAGAGTATATTTTTAAATTCTTATATTTTATAAAATATAAGAATTAGGTTTGAATAAAAATTAAACAATAAGTTTTGAAAATGGAAAAACAAATAAAGCAATAAATAGTTGTTTTTGAAAAATGCATCATAAATTTTAATAAATTGATTATGGATAAAATAAAAAATATAAAATAAAAGCAAATGCTACTTGTTGTACACAATCTGTTCCACTTATAATTAGCTACAGGTGCAAAATGAAAAGCAAAAAAGATAGTACCGTACAAACACTTGCACAGCCGGTTTTCCCATTTTTAACCCATCATCACTTTTCAATCCGACGATCCACATTTGTTTCGCATCCTACGAAAAATGTTTAACTTACGCACGCTAGCCTCCGTCATAATGAAAACCTTTACTGTTGGGTATGGCTCATACTGTGCCGTTAGTTTTTCGAGACCTAGTATTGTTGATGGCTCATGTTTTATTATTTGTAATTTGGGCTTGGGCCTATAAATAGCTACGGTGCTTAGGGTTTCTAAGCCTATATATTTCCTTGTAATCTGAGTGCAATTGTATGAGTGTGTGAGGAAATACAGTGAATAGCTGGACGTAGCCCACATTGGGTGAATCAGAATAAACTCTGTGTGTTGTTTTCTTCTTCCCTTTTCTCTCTTTCTATTATCTCGATTGTTGTATGATTGCTCGGTACCCAACATTTACAACTTTGTAGAACAAATTCAACTTCATGGCCATTATATTATGGGTTGGGGGTGGGGGGGGGAGGTAGATTTTTCAACTTACAGATTTGTCCATCCCAGTAAGGACTAAGGGATCACATTCTATGACACCATAATTCTTCAAAATCTTTTGCCTACAAATATGAAACAGTTATTAAAAAAATAACAATAAAACACACAACCCTAAACAGTTACTCAAAATCTTTTGCCATCAAATCATTGAACACTTTAATAGATCTATCAATCTATCATAGACTACATACATATGAAATATTGAGTCCCTCTTAAATGTGGGATTTTTATCCTCTCATTTCCTTAAGCAAAGATCCAACCATACTCCATTACTGTACCTTCTAAATTTTGAAGGCAAGTGGCATCTGTTTGTCTGTCAAAATGCATGTGTGTGATGATATTTGGGGGGGGGGGGGGGGGTGCAGAATTATAAATAAGCATCATATCGAAGCAGCCCCTAAAATTATAATTATTGATTCCTAGTATCATAATATTCAAATAAACAGCCAATAGCTACTTTCTCTAATCTGATAGTGCCATTTAAATGATTTAATTGCTAAGGATCAAGGCCTAAACTATTAAACCAATCATTCTTTAAAAAAAAGGTGAAGCCTCACTCTGGGTTCTTTGATATAGCTTTAAGTTTATGCCTTAATGCTGGTCGAATATCAGGTGGAGTATCAGCAGACTGATTAACTGGAGTGTACAAATGCTGTTTCAATTAATAATTCCATTAAGCGACTTCCCAGCTGCATAAATTCGTAGAGTTCACTCATTAGATTCCATTCAAAAAAATAAAGTTGAAGATAATAACACTCAGACATTAAAACCAACCTTAGCCTGAGTATCACGACCCCAAGGACCAGATTCTTTCTCTTTCAATAGCATCTGGACCTGTTTCAATCTTCTTCTTTTAATCAAACCATTTACATGTTCCCTTAATCTTTGTTTATCATTATCCATACTGTCTTCACCACCAGCCTCTGTTTTCTTACTCTGGTGACTTCTAGTCTTTTCCAGGAACTTCTGAATTCTAACCTGAAGTACAATACTATAATCACAATTCACAACAAATATCTAATTTATAAAAGAATAAGAACCAGTACAAAGGGTGCACTTCTTATCTGACATCCCTATTAATGCTATATTACAGCAAGAAAAACCAAGAAGAGTGACATAAGAACATAGAAGGAAATTTCAGTGAAACAACTTCCCGCCAGTATCTTTCCTCCCCCAATGGTAAAATTGGATGTTATAATTCATTGACAAAGAGCTCCCTTGTACTAGTAGTACAAGTTAAAGGAGTAATTAAAGGATTGAACCTCTATTGGTATTAGTACTAAACTACTAACTACTAAAGTGTTGAACACCCTCTCATTTCACTTTCATTCCCAATGCCAGAAACTTTAAGTTAAAACAGTAATAAAAAGGTCACAAAATGCACTGTCAGACTAAGAGTCCTGCATAAAACATTACCGAAAACTTCAATGTAAGGCACCACTTGAAATGCACCAGCAAAGCCACTGATTAACTATCAACTATCAAGGACCGCCATGAAACCACGACTGCTACCACAATTCCAAACCTTGTCTTTCCACTTTCTTGACCAAAAATAACACCTCCCTGGAATTGATAATACAATAAAGATGAGATTATCATACGATGTACCTCTTGTTCCACAGCCATACAAATCTGAATAACAGCATCCACAAGGAGAACACAGCCCGCACGGCGATACTCCTGAGTCACCAAACTCATCACCTTATGCATTACAATAACAGCCAGTTTAGCAGCAGGCAAGGAATCAATGTGCGGCGCAAATGCTGCTTTGTGCTTCTTTGACCTCTTCGACTTCTGCTCTGCCTCTATAGCCTCTTTGAGAGGGTCAAACCACCCCAAAAACAGAGCCTTCACGTGAGGCAAATTGGGAGTAAGGTTCTTCTCGCGTATTTCTCTCTCTAGTTCTCTGTATTCTTCTACCATCTTCTCCAATGCTTCAGTCTCCGCCTTAATCTGCCTCCTCCTCAGTAAATTGAGGTTCTTCTCCTCTTCAATATCATTCAGCAACATGTCGTTCAAAATCCAAGGTGAGTTTTGGATGAATATTCTCTGGGGTGGGTCAGGGGGCTCTGTTTGATGAACCCCATTAACGGGTTCGTGCAAATTTTCGAGCTTTTGGACGCAATTGTCATGGCCTGAGGCTGAGCGATGGAATTGAGTTCTTGGGGTTTTGATGGTGAGTGGAATAGAAGAAGAAGGAAAAAAACAAAAGATGGGGTTTGGGAAGAATAGAAAGTGATGGAGAGATTGAGATTTTGTTGGATGGATTCCCCTGTGAAGGTGAGGGGTGGAAAACGAAGTTGCAAACGCCATTGAAAGCTCATCTGTGGAGTGTGGATAGTGCAAAAAGCAAATAATGTTGTTGGAATTTGGAAGGAAGAACATCAAACCTTCCTTAAACCCCTCCATTGTTTTTGTTCATACCTTCTTCCATTTTCTAGGATTTATTTTATATTTCCTTTATATACTTAAAATTTAATATGAAAAATTATTTAAAAAAATTATAGAGTCTTGCGTTTATAACATTTTTCAATTAAAAATTGTGATATTCCTCAAAATATAAAAAAATTGTTATGATAGCTAAGAAAAACACTTAACTAACTCTCTTGTTGAATAAAAAATATTGATTTGTTTTTTGTAGTTTTAAGATTATATTTATTTTATTTGTTTATTTAATACTTTTATATTTTCTCACGACTTCTTCCTGTTAATACTTTAGAATAAAAAATAATGAATATTTTTTTATATTTAAGATATTAAACATAATTTTATAATACTTTTTCATATAATAAGAAATTGAAATTTCACTTTTTAAAAAATTACAAGTTATTTGATAAAAAAAATCAAATTTTATTTTATTTAAACTAATTATCTTTCCAATGAAAAATATACGTATGAGATAAATATTGTATTTAATTTAAATAAAATTACTTTGGTTAATAAAACCCATGATGAAGATTAACATGCTATTGCGCATGGGTTAAGTGAAATAGTTTAATTCTCTTTAAAAAAATGTGATTGGAAATGATAATTCATTAAAAATTATCACTGAAATTTATAATGAAACATGGAATATAATAAATATCTATAAAAAATTATATAATTAATATTATATGAGTTATTTTATTATTTTTATTGAATAATTAAATTCATCAATTAAATGTTTAATTCAATTATTTAAAACTAATAAATAGAAAGAAAAAAAAGTAATAACATGAAATCGGTATTTTTTTTCTTACAGAAATCGGTGGTTAAAATTATTATTATTATTGTAAACCTTTCCAAAAGTTAAATATAGTAACTTTTTTATCCTGCGTTGCACTTTTCCTCTTTCTAAAACGTTTCAAACATAAAAGCAGACTTGCTTTGAATGGTTGCTGTAAGAGCCACCCCTCCAGAGCATGGTGGAATTCACACCTAGAATGAGCTTGCTTTGATAGTGAGTTTTATGTAAGATACTTGCCAGTGAATTTTAATTAAAATTTTGCAAGTATATATATCTTATTACAGCTATTCGTATTAAAACGTATTTTTATGTGAGATACTTAGCAAGTTTCTTATGTAACACAAATTCAAAAACATGGTTGCTGCAAAGAGCCACAGCCACCCCCTGCTATAGGGAAGACAACTCTGTTTCGTTTCTGCAATCACGTGATTGCATGATATTATTGTCTCTCCGGTTAACACTTTTTTTATTTTCATAAATATAATTTAAAATAAATAAAACGAAATGCGTAACAATATAAAACAAAATTTTACATAATAATAAATAATTAAATACAATAACATTGAAATAAATAAAAAACCTAGATCTCGAAAAAAAAATTACATAAAATTAGTTATTGTTATTTTCGTTTCTGAAACATTCCCAAATATGCTCAACTAAATCTGCTTTGAGTTGTTAGTATTTTTGTTTGTCATGAACATCTGCTCTCCTTTGAAAATATGTTGATTTGATACTAGGGTGAGCACCTAAAGATACTTCGAATGTTGACGTGTTGTTACTACATTATCTTAATCAATATTACTTTGATATGTGTCGCATTCGTCATCGACAATCATGTTATGTAATATGATGCATGAATAGATGATATTCTTCATTTTAGTAATATCCCAAAAACGTGACAGACCACATATAATTGCAAATCGAGATTGGAGCACTCTGAACGCTCGTTCTACATTTTTTCTTGCCGATTCTTGTCATTGCGCAAATAATTTTCGTTTTTCTCCTTGTGGCACTGAGATGATCTTCACAAATGTAACAAAGTCTGGATAAATATCATCGGGTAAATAGTATCTCATATTATATTAGGTTCTATTCACTGTGTATTGCACTACGGGAGCACGTGCTAACAAAACTTCATCAAAGATATTAGATCCATTTAACATAGTAATGTCATTATTTGAACCCGCGGTGTCAAAAAATGCATGTCAAATCCACAAGTCTTGTGATACAACGACTTCAAGAATGATTGTTGGGTTGCGATGATCACCTCAACAAAATTGACCTTTCCATGCAACAAGACAATTTTTTCATTCCCAGTGCATACAATCAATAGAACCTAACATACCTGGAAATCCACGTGCCGCTCCCAGTTGTAGTAGTCGTTCGGTGTCTTCGTTACTTGGTCTCCTCAAGTACTCATTCCCAAATATGGTGCAGATGCCTGATACAAATCGCTCTAAGCATTCCACCGCAGTTGTTTCACCAATTCAAACATATTCGTCCACGCTGTCAGCAGGTGAGCCATAAGCCAAAATACAAAGTGCAGTTGTGCACTTTTGTACTGGAGATAGTCCTTTTCGACCCAATGTATCGAACCTCGCTTGAAAGTACTCATCATGATTGTTGAGCCCATCTACAATACGAAGAAACACATGTCTTTGCATACGAAATCTTTGTCGGAAATGAATCTTTGTGTACACAGGATTTACTGAGAAGTAGTCATTGAACAATCGATCATGACCTTTTTCACGATTTCGATGTACAACTCTTCTTTGCATACGCCCGGCAGTGTTGTCATGTAGTTGTTGTTAGCTTTGAAGTATCAACCTAATGAGGTCTTCACGGTGTTGTCTTTCAATTCCTCATTTATCATTTGATCTAAAACTTCATCTAAATTGATGTTTTGATCCATTATATGGTATCTGAAGTGTTTGAAATGAGAGAGATATATTGCATAATTTGTATGAAAACATGTGAAAATGATGAAACATTAGACATTTATATAGTTTCGTTTCCAACGGCTAGTTTTATAACGGCTAGTTTTCACCGGCCTGTTTCTAACGACTTGTTTCATAAAATAAAGTTTTAAATATAACATACAACAAGGATCTACATTGTTAATAACTGCATACAAAGTAACTGAATAACAACTTATTCGAACATAGGGACTAAACATTAATTAAATAGTTTCTTCCTAATATGGTCACAATACTTTTCGTGGTCTTCGCGTTGTTTATCTGACATGTTTGATGTATCCTTCATGAGGATTTTACACTCCATACGCCTTTCATGTGCCTCCTTTAACTGAATGAGTTTTAATGTGTTTGCATTCTTCTCATTCATTACATTTTCTATGTCAGATAAATCGATATTGTTAGAAGCTTGTTTTCCTTTGCTCTTTCTTTTTGCTGCTTTTTGTCCCATTGGGCGAGACATTAGCGATGACTCATCATATTCTTTGACTTCAATAGGTGTCTCGGTGTTAGAAGACGACAAGTAATTTCTACCTGCAGAAACTTTTGTTCTTTTTGAAGAATTTGACATAAATTATGTATCGAATTTTGGTTGATCTTTCGACAACAACCAAGCATGTTCAACTTCAAATTTTTTACTTGTATCCTGCGAGTAAATAAAATGAGCATTAGTCATACAATTCTTCTCTGAACTTCCACTTCTCCTATGCTTATCTACTTGTTTGTAGCACCCATTAAACTTTTGAACTGCTGGGTGGATCATATTCCATCGAGATTTCAATTGTGTTGAGCTTCGTTCACAAAATAACCCGCTTTCACGCACATCATCATTGTTGTACGCATTTTTAATCCTTGCCCAATATTGCTTCGATGTTTGGTCGACACCGATTATTAAATCCTTTGACACAATGAGTCATGACCAGACGAGAATCACATCTTCTGTCACTGAGAATGTTGTACGTGTTTTTTTGCCACTACCATTGTGGTCGCCCTCATCTAGTTGAATATTGTCTGCATCAATTGTAGATTCGACTACATTGATCGGGGGTGAAATATTGGATAAAGAAGACCTATAACATGTGTTTGGATTGGTGAGGGGTGATGGTTGACTACAAAATTGTGAATTTTGAGAATTACCACCGGTAGGTGACTCTACATTAGACGGAGGATGCATATACAACATGTGTGGGGGTGGTGGATACATAACATACTGAGGTGAATTTTGCGAATTTTCACTGGTATGTGGTAGTGGTGGATACATAACATATTGTGGTAGATGTGGTGGATTTGTAGAATTTTCACTGGTAGGGAGTGATTGATTTTGCAAATAATTATAAACATTTTGGTAATTATACTGATTGGGATCCATTTCAGAGAAAATAAAAAATATTGAGAATAGATTGGAATACCAAAAATTTGAAGTGTGAATTGCATTGCAAAGAAGAAGAAAAATGAACTATATTTATAAACAAACATTCCTTCAACGGGCATTTTACTCGAACGGATTCATTCAACGGTCATTTTAGTTGAATGATTATAGTTATTACCGTTACTTCTCTTTGCATTTATTAGTTAAATTTTTTTTGTGTGTTACTACTTTTTTACATTTGTTTACCGTTACTTTTCTTTGTCTTCAACTATTACTTTTGCATTTATTTTCTTTGCAATGGCTCTTTTGTTTTGTGCATTCTATTTTTTCTTTTTCAAATCAGCACACGCGTCCTTTTCTTCAATGTCCAGAACCTTCCAAGTTCACACCCTCACTCGCGTTCCTGGTTCCTCTCCTCTGCTCTTTTTTCTCAAATCGCGACACACAAAACGTCTCTCTCTCTTCCAAGCTCACAAAAATGCCTCTGTCTCTTCCGCTAGGACCTCAGCCTCTGCTCTCTCTTTTTTTCACCTCCACAAAATGCGTCTCTCTCTCTTCTCCACCCACACCGATTTTCTTCACAGAACGCGCTCCTCCCTTCTCCACCCACACTCACTCAAGAGCTTCGAGAAGGAAAAGACCAGGAAGAAGAAGAAAGACTGTAACACCCTGTATGCATCCGGTGTATTAACAATTACTTAATCAGATAAGCGCAGTAATTAACTTTAATAAAAACCCGCGGAAGCGATAACAAAACCTTATTTCTTGATTCATTATGTACAGTACGTTACTCACAAAATCATAAAATGCCATAACCACTACTAGCCCCTCAGATCCAGATAACATAAAGGCAGATAACCAAGTAATCCAACAGATATAGCAGGAGAAACATAACTACATAACTTAAACTGGTTATGTACAATATATCATCATCCACAGAGCCACTCCTGTGGTCATACAAAAGAATAAGCACCATGTGCCCTGATCTCAAAGATCTCATCCTCACACGAGGGCATACAAAACATATAAAGTCAATATACATAACAAATCCAAAACAAGGAGCCTTCATGCTCTCAAAATGCTACCAAACAGCTACACAGGAACTGTTTCTACTGGGGCCTCCCGCCCTGAGACCTATCATTTCTGCCAGATGAATCACCTGCAAAACATAATCCCCACACGGGGTGAGATACACATCTCAGTAAGCTCAGGGCTCTTGGAGGCTTCTCCTCCTCCCTGGCTCACTTCCATGACACACAACACCAAAGGCATCACAATCACTGGCCTCCCGGCCCTCACAACAATACATAGCTATCATCTAGCTCTAATGTATATCTGCGGTACTACGCCGCCACAAGATGCATCATCATCAGCATCTGGGACTCTCAGTCCCCAGTGTGAGACCGGAACTCACACTCGTGCCATCCCATCGGGAGCTACCCCTTTACACATGGATGCACGTATATGGCACCTCCGAGAATAGGCTTCAACCGCGACGGGACCACCTATCTCTTGGTCTTAAGGGATCATCATCACCCTTTACGTGAGCAAACCAGACTAGAAGTTGCGCTCTACTCCTAGGGAGGTCCATATCTATCTAATTGGCCAGAAGATCTATTCAATAGATATCCATCCACACAAAGCATAGAATCATGCATACATATTATCATGAGAAAACTGTAACAACCAATTCAATGCACATGCATCATGTATGCAACCATCACTCCCTCGGAGTATGGTGGAACACAGGCAGTGAGAAACATTCCCCAAGAGCGAAGAACTTACTTGGCAAAGCCGTGCTTTGCAGTTCAACCCCAAAACCGTGGTCTACGCCACTAACACCCTCGGTGTCATGCCCTATATAAAGGCACACAGGCACAATCAATATTCAATCCAATCATACAAGGCATAAGCAAAACAACAATGGTTCTCAACCGTTAAAATGAAAGGAAACATCATTCCTCTCCATCTAAACCTCTTAATCTTCTATCTTAAGGTTATCTGAACTAACTAATTCAATAGACCACTCCCAGACCCTCAGCGGTCTATCTCGGCCTAACCAAGGCACTAGAGTCTTCCCAAGACTCGGTATAAGCCAATTCAAAGAGTTTAACATTACTCAGGCCCAAAACTCAAGGATTAACAATATGGCTAAAATGGTTACTTCAACACAATATCACCGTTTGTATAGCCTCTCAAGCACATAAAGAATAAGTATCAAGGCTCTTGCATGTTCTACAATCATCAATTAACCAACATTCTTCTTACACATGCATTTCTTAGAGCCAAAACCAAAGTCCATGAAATTAATATTTCAAAGCTAATCATTCATCACAACAACTTTCTAAGCATACTTCTCTAAAAGACCCAAGCCTAATTCCAACTCTAGCTCAAAAGGGTCACTATTCATCCCAAGAACAAAATCACAAATCAAACGGTAAAACTTGAGTTTCTTACCTCAAAAACGACAAGGAAGGCTAATGGACCACTTCCCCAAGCTTGGGTGTCCGAGAATCGCCTCCTTTCGTCACCGAGCTCGAGTTTTGTGAAGTTCTCTAGAGAAAACGATCTCTCCGTTTGATGGTTTTTAGGAAAAAGTGATGAAGGATTCTAGCTCATAGGATGATTCCCTACAAGTTTCATGTTGAAAGGGAAGTGTTTTGATGAAGTTTAGTGAAGGTATGGAGCTTCCCAAGCTCAACAATGGTGGAATGTGCTCAGAGGAAGAAGAAAGCAAGGATTTTGGCCCATTTTCGCGAAAATGGCCTTTTATAGGGGTCTTGACCGCGCTCCGACGCTAATAGCGTCATCCTGGCGCTATTCGCGCCAAATATATGAGTCTGGGGGTATTTCTGGCACTAATCGCGCCACTCTGGCGCTAACCGCGCCAGATATTCGAACCAGAGGGTCTCTAGGGCCATTCTGGCGCTAACCGCGCCACTATTCACACAGGCCAATTTTTTTTTTTTTTTTGCAAAACAAGGTTATTATAAAGACCGTGGTGCCGTCATCGTCACTGTCCGTTGCCGTCGTCGTCCATCGCTCTTCTCTTCTTCATGGTCAGTATTTTACCAATTTTTTTGGGATTGTTCATCTTCCTTTCTCCTTTAATTCATCAATTTGATATGCATGTGGTTGGGAATAACGAAAATTAACCACTTTTACGCCAAAATAATGTTTTTAAATGGGTAAGAAACAATTCCTTATATAAGGAACCAAGGATCCGCGCTTGAAATCGATTCCGCTACATCATTGTGCTCCAACGCAGACGAAATCCCAAGATACAGGTGCTTAGCCTAAGAAACGCAATAAGCATCTCCCATTGGAGATGCTTTTAGGCCATCCCAATATATGTATATAATTAAATTAGATAGTGTAATTTTGAAATTATTATATTATTTTATAAATTTTAAGTAAATAATATTTTTTTTTAAATTCATCGTTGAATTGATTTTTTTTATATAAATCATATATATAAAATTTTGTATTAATCCAAAATCATTTATTACTTTATTAATATGAATTAAAATCAACATAATATAATTATTTCAAAACATATTGAAAATATGCATAATTTGATTATCTTCTTATTGTTGTTCTATTTTGATAAAATTTGATATAAATGATCTTAGTAATATGTATATATACTTCAATAGTTTAATCAATAAAAATTATATTTTATATTAAGTTATAAAAATGATATAATAGTTATCCAAATTACACGAATATAATTTGATTCATCCTCGAATATATTATGTATTGAATATATTATGTATTGCTGCATTTGTACATATTTATCAAATGATGTCTTAATTTTCTTCAATTGATATTCAATATAATGTTCAATTTTCCAAAACATCATTATAATAATGTTTCATTAATTAAAATAATTTTAAAATAAAGTAGTAATTAATTAAGGACGTGAATTTATTTTTTCATTTTCCAAAGGCAAATGAAAAGAAACCTAATTAATTAGTTCATACATTGCTCAAGCATTGTAGAAAAAAAAAACATTGATCAAGCAATGCGATAAAAAAAATGAATTAAAAGCACTACCCATACTATACTCTCAGCCTATGAATCTATAATTTATTTGTAAATGTTAACTGTAACGACCTAAATTATTCTATATATATTATTGTTTTGTTTGGGTTAAATATTTAAATATTATTGGATAATTATTATCTTGACTTTAATGAATGGAATCCTAATATAGATTCTACAACAATGTAAATTATAAAAGTCACAAATGTTGATAGGATGAGATATATATATATATATATATATATATATATATGTATATGTAGTCAAAGTTCATAAGTTTTATATTTTTGGTATCAAATTATTATCATAATTTCATAATTTAATATAAACTAAAAATATAATTTTGAAGATATTACGTTAACCTTTTAAACAATCTTATATATTTTATTTATAAAAAAAAAAAACAGATTATGGCATAGATATTGGCCAAGTTGAAAAAAATATATGCTCCTAAAATATACATATATTAGTTTGGTACGCTTCCTCTTTTAATTTATTATATATGTAAGTGTTTGCAAAACATGTATGAAAACCAACACGTGGTATAGCTAGAGGATTTTACTAATATCAATTATAATAAATATGAGCCGTCTCATCTCAATGGTTCATTGTTATTTCGGCTGTTACTTTTTATGCTCCTTTTACGATAGCAACGACAATATTTCTCTTTTCGTTCTTTACTTCTTTATGAAATACTTCTATCAGACTATGTGTTAGAGTAATTTCTCTTAAAAAAGTACAATTAATTATTTTAAATTGATTTTTAAAATATAAATCTTATATATATATATATATATATATATATATATATCAAGTTTTAATATAAATTCTTATAAAAATATTCTTTGAACACCATTTTTTCCGAAATAAGTTTTATTGTTAAAATATAAAACAAAGAGTGCGCGAAACATTAAAGGTACGCTACTAATTAAGCATTTATTATTTCTTTGTTACCTCACCTGTTATCTGAAACAAAAATCTACATAAGTTTAGATTATCTTCCGAGGCAATCGCCCCATTATTTGAATTTTGAAACAATATTTCCCCACAGTTCATACTTCTCCAATTTTTAATAGTCTAGGGAATTCATTAGTCTTCAAACTCGGATCAGTAAAGAAAATATATTTGAAGTTCCTTAATTTAATTTGAAAAACAATTTCAAAATAAAAGTCGACATTGGAAAAAAAATGCACAAAAAGAAACAAATATATATAAAAAAATTATTATAAAAAAGGTCTAACTCAATTAAATAAACCAGTGAATATTATAAATATTTTGATATCTGTCTTTAATTCTTACGTATAAAACAAAATAATATATAATAAGATTACTGTCTCGAAAAAAAAAAGATTATTGTGTCTCTTTGCAATTTAGAAATACGATCTGAAGAATGTTTGTGAACTAGCATAATGGGTTTGCTCAACCCAATTGATAGTTTTCGGATTAATTGTCAACCATGTGCATGGTAAATTAGTTAATATTTTTCACCTAGAACCACCCCGTATTTCCTCTTCCTCTCCTCTTAATTTCACTTCTCTGCCAAAGCTTAATCTATTAAACTTAAATACTAAATTTGTGTGGTCTATTGACAAGAGTGGATGGAGCCAAGTCGCCGCGTCCCGCCACCTAACTAGTTGCCATGGGAACTCTTCAATTGACATCAACAAATTAACAAACAATAAACAAGTAATGCTCAAATCGAACCATGAATCAATATGACTGCAGCCGACAAACACCAAAAAACAAAATCAACATTGTCAGCACAGTCCCCACAAGGCGTGCCTATTAACCTAGGTTATCCTTTTTAATTAACAGAAGATCAGGCACTACTTGAACTCCATCTAGGAAGCAATGGTGGTGCATAACACAAAATGGACATATGATATGATCTTCATTAATAAATAAAAAATTAATGTTAGGCACTTATAAACTTGTTATGCTGACATGTACATCACTATTGCTAAACACCCCGTAACGTTGCTCGCGTGTCAATTCTTTATACGTCAATTTCAAAGTCAAACATCGTAGGCACGCACCAAACATTCGTTTGCTTCTTCAACGGCAATTAGGCACATGGTTTAAGTTTCAGACTTTTTCCATCACTAATGATTCCTTTAAATCCTAAGTGCTTCCCTTTTATTGAGACACATTGAGCCTAATCCTGCACTGTACATCTTTCCTAAGTTTTCAACGTTTTCTTCATTATTTTCCTTCTTTTAGATACAAGACAAAATATATTGATCCATGATGTTGTTGTTTACAATCTTCAGATTAACAGTGTTTCTAATTTTCTTTCTGGGCACGGTTCAATCTAGAGTACTTCATGGGAAAGAAAATGCTGGCATAGTGAATGGAAAAAAATCACTTATTTCATTCATGTCAGGCATTGTTTCTGACCCTCAAAACGCTCTAGAGAGTTGGAAGTCACCGGGTGTTCATGTTTGTGATTGGTCAGGTGTAAGATGCAACAATGCAAGTGACATGATCATAGAGCTTGATCTCAGTGGAAGCTCACTAGGAGGCACTATTTCCCCTGCTCTTGCTAACATCTCTTCCTTGCAAATTCTTGATCTTTCTGGAAACTGTCTGGTGGGTCACATTCCAAAGGAATTAGGCTATTTGGTTCAGCTGGGGCAGCTCAGTTTGTCTGGGAATTTTCTTCAAGGGCACATTCCATCCGAGTTTGGTTCACTTCACAACTTGTACTACCTTGACTTGGGAAGTAATCATCTTGAGGGAGAGATTCCCCCGTCACTTTTCTGCAATGGGACTTCACTGAGTTATGTAGACCTATCCAACAATTCCTTAGGGGGACAAATCCCCTTCAACAAAGGGTGTATCCTTAAAGACCTCAGGTTCCTATTACTTTGGTCTAACAAGCTTGTAGGCCTAGTTCCTTTAGCTCTTGCAAACTCTACCAGGCTTAAATGGCTTGATTTGGAGTTGAATATGTTGAGTGGAGAGCTTCCTTCTAAGATTTTAAGTAATTGGCCACAACTACAATTCCTCTACTTGTCATACAACAATTTTACTAGCCATGATTGTAATACCAACCTTGAACCTTTCTTTGCCTCCTTGGTGAATTTATCTCACTTTCAAGAACTTGAATTGGCGGGAAACAATCTTGGTGGTAAGCTGCCTCATAACATTGGTGATCTTCCCACCAGCCTCCAACAACTTCACCTAGAAAAAAATCTCATATATGGCTCTATACCTTCACAAATTGGCAACCTTGTCAACCTGACTTTCTTGAAGTTGTCCAGTAACCTAATAAATGGATCAATCCCTCCCAGCCTCAGCAACATGAATAGGCTAGAAAGAATTTATTTGTCAAATAATTCACTATCTGGTGAGATTCCTTCAACCCTTGGTAATATCAAGCATCTGGGACTTCTAGACTTGTCAAGAAACAAGCTTTCTGGTTCAATACCAGATAGTTTTGCAAATCTCTCCCAGTTAAGAAGGCTTTTACTTTATGACAACCAGCTTTCTGGAACAATCCCACCAAGTCTGGGAAAATGTGTCAATTTGGAGATTTTAGACTTATCTCACAACAAGATAACTGGGTTTATTCCTGAAGAAGTTGCAGACTTGAGTAGCTTGAAACTATACTTGAATTTGTCAAACAATAACTTATATGGTTCTTTGCCATTAGAACTCAGCAAAATGGACATGGTGCTAGCTATTGATGTATCCATGAATAACCTCTCTGGCAGCATCCCTCCACAACTGGAAAGCTGCACAGCACTGGAGTACCTCAACCTCTCTGGTAATTCCTTTGAAGGCCCTCTCCCTTATTCATTAGGCAAATTGCACTATATTAGATCACTTGATGTATCTTCAAATCAATTGACTGGGAAAATACCAGAGTCCATGCAGTTGTCTTCCTCTCTCAAGGAACTTAATTTCTCTTTCAACAAATTCTCAGGGAAAGTCTCAAACAAGGGAGCATTTTCAAATCTTACCATTAACTCTTTCCTTGGAAATGATGGTCTCTGTGGCCGGTTTAAAGGCATGCAACATTGTCACAAGAAACGTGGTTATCATTTGGTGTTCTTGTTGATTCCTGTGTTACTATTTGGCACCCCTCTCCTATGCATGCTTTTTAGGTACTTCATGGTAACGATCAAGTCAAAAGTGAGAAATCGAATTGCTGTTGTTAGAAGAGATGATTTGGAGGATGTAGAAGAGGGAACACAAGACCACAAGTACCCAAGAATTTCATATAAACAACTTAGAGAAGCCACTGGAGGCTTCAGTGCTTCAAGCTTAATTGGTTCAGGGCGGTTTGGACAGGTCTACGAAGGAATGCTTCAAGATAATACAAGAGTAGCTGTGAAGGTGTTGGATACAACACATGGTGAGATTTCAAGGAGCTTTAGAAGGGAATATCAGATCCTGAAAAAGATAAGGCACAGAAATTTAATAAGGATCATCACAATTTGTTGTAGGCCAGAATTTAATGCCCTTGTTTTTCCCTTGATGCCAAATGGTAGCCTTGAGAAACACCTCTATCCAAGCCAAAGATTGAATGTGGTTCAATTGGTAAGAATCTGCAGTGATGTAGCTGAGGGAATGTCCTATCTGCACCATTACTCTCCAGTGAAAGTAGTGCATTGTGATCTTAAGCCAAGCAATATACTCCTTGATGAAGATATGACAGCTTTGGTTACTGATTTTGGAATTTCAAGGCTTGTACTAAGTGATGAGAATACATCCACCAGTGACTCAGTATCTTTCAGTTCAACACATGGTTTGTTATGTGGCTCAGTTGGTTACATAGCTCCTGGTATGTACTTTATGAACTTTGATCCAACATTTTTTCTATACTATGGTCATGACTATTATGTAATGATATTTTTCAGAAATTTTGGCGTATGGACTACTTTCTATAATAACTTTTAACTGGTAAACTCCAAGCTGAATAATTGGTCTGAAAAAGGACGATAAGAAAATTTTCAAGGGCTGTTCGGTTCCAAAAAAATACATTTTTATTTTTATTAAGTTTTTACTTTTAATTACAAAATGTTACATTATTTCGGTTTGCCTTCTATATATTTTTAAAGATTTATATAAGAAAGAGTGAAAAAAAAGAAGTTATTGTCTCCATTTCATATGCAAATATTTGAAAATAAAAATAAAGTGATATTTTATTATTAAAAGTAAAAATAATAAAGAAATACAGAAAATATTTTTCATTCAACTTTGTTATTTTTTGTGTTATAATTGCTATTTATCAAACAGTTTTGCATGTGCTGTAGAGCTCACTATTCTCTCTATTCCATTTTCTTGGACACAGAATACGGAATGGGAAAACATGTTTCAAGTGAGGGTGATGTTTACAGTTTTGGAGTACTTGTGTTGGAGATGGTCTCGGGTAGACGCCCCACAGATGTACTCAGCCATGAAGGCTCAAGCTTGTGTGACTGGATTAAAAAACAATACACACACCAACACCAACTTGCAAACTTTGTTGAACAAGCACTGCATAGGTTCTCTCCTTGTGGCGTGCCAAACCATCGTGTTAAAATTTGGAAAGATGTTATACTTGAACTCATCGAGGTGGGGCTAGTATGCACACAGTACAATCCTTCAACAAGACCAACCATGCACGATATAGCCCAAGAGATGGAGAGGTTGAAGGACTACCTCACTAAGTCAAACTTGCCCCCTCATCAATAGTTCAATTTTTTCATCCCTTGTAACTGTTAAAACTCGATCTTAAATTTGTTACACATTCTAATGTCATAAATTTTTCTGATAAGTTTAATTAGCATCTCAAGTATCATAGTCAAGTTTTTATATTTAAATTCGGTGGAGTTGCGTTGAAATGTTTGTGTTGTAATGTTGATCGAGTGAAACACGCCGGTCAATATATATGTTCCTATTGAATTTGTCAATCACTTCGATCTTTTATTTTAAACAATCAAGTTGATAATTTATTATATATATATATATATATATATATATATATATATATATATATATCACTTTCTGGCTACCTTTTTATGTAGTTAAACTAGTTATGGAGAAGACATTGATGAAAAGAAAAGAAAAGAAGCCACATCCATGAATCCTATTCAGATTGCACAGATCACTTTAGCACTAGAAAACCATTTTGCCATGATTGTTTGCGTCGGTAGGTCAAGTTGTCCTTGACAGAGATCCGAAGCAAGATTACATATTGAATGCCGTCACTTTGTCGTCTCTGCATCAACCTTAAATAATTAATTCACATGAAGCGAGAGAATATCCCTGGAAAACAATTTTAAATAAATACGCAACTTGACCTATTTTATTGCATGCATCATCATGTTATTCATTAATATGAGATCATATCACGATAATATGGTAAATTCCAAATTAACATATCTTAAACTATTCACTCAAATGCCACCTGTCTCAAGAAAAGAAAGACTTGATTTGAAGGGCACAACAATTTCTCACACTGTACGCACGTCTAAGCTGTGCGTATAGTCTTTCTTCAATGCTCGCTCAGAAAGGGTCTAATAATTATTGTGAAACCATACTCAATGCAAGAAAAAAAAAAGTAGTTATACCTGACGACTTTTTCATTCTATATATTGCTAACCTCGAGTTCAAAGCAATATTAAGGGTACAAAATTTATAAGTTGCAACAGTTCCATCGATATTCACCTTAATTTGATTCCTCAAGAGCTTTGAATCTACATGCAAGAACCTCACTTAAGGGTACAAGATTCCCACGTTGTTAATCAACAACATAACATTATCCATCCCATATATTGCATTGCTACGTAAACCCTGGCCTATCCATTATAAAGATAGACCGCAAAATCAACGAAATGGTCTTAACTAAGTCGATCTTAACTATTATATCAATCAAATTATCCAACATCTTCATATTATTAATTAGGGTTTTGACTTTCCAAGACCACATTCAACCTATTTCAAACAACTAATTATTTATAGTTTAGTTAAACTTAATTTCCTATTCAACTTAAGTATGATTGTTTCCAGGGGAAAAAATATATGGTCTAAAAAAACTTATCTCATAATATAAATATTTAATAATTTAGATTACCCTAGAGATTATATATGGGGAAAACTAGGGTTGGTGAATTCTCAAGATTTGCATTGGATGGAAATCAAGAGAGATTATAAGGGTCCTAAACCACAGATCCTTAATTAATCATCACATGACATTTAATTAAGTATTTTTTCTAAAATTGAATAACTTAAATAATACTTCGTCCGATTTCATTTATAACAAAAAAACTAATTTTATATTCATTAATAAAATTAGTTAATTTTATTAAATTTGGTCAATTTAATTAAATTATAATATTTTTTTAAAACTACCATTTATTAAAATTTGATATTATAAGTCCAGATCTCTTACTAAATGAATAATATTTTTAAGATAATTTTATTAAATAAAATGAAAAGGTTTGTTTATGTTTGAGATCAAGATAAATTTATTTTCTTATATTTAAAATTAAAATAGTACATATTATGTAGAGATAAGCTGGAAACATAAATACTTGATAGCCCTCAACTATCTAGTTAATTCTTTAAAAACTAGGACACATACAAAAAGTTTCCAATGTTGTTTGGCCGGTCACTCCTCCACTTGTAGAGCCAGAACGTGGGGTCTTTAAAAAGGTTGTGCTATTTTTCGAACGTTCAATTACGTCATGCCCATGACAATTTTTTATGAGTAATTGATTTTGTTTTTAGGGTTTTTTTTTTTTTTTTTTATCTCTCTATATATAAACATACATCACTATAAAACCTTAAAATGGAGCAAAAGCTACAGAAAAAAGAATAACTTAATTTGAACCATGCCCAAAATGACACCCAACTCAATTCCTTTTTAGAAGAATAAATTGCTAATCCAAGGAACTCTAACATCATTTCATCCGACATTTAATAAATTTCTTCTTACATACTCTCTTAGAAACCAATAATTAAAATGAAAAGTAGAAACCTGTACTAAGGATGTACTTGGAGAAAGATTGTAGTATTAGATCAGAGGCGTACGTATTCTTCTGCAATAAGCACAATGCTATATTCCTATTCCATCATTATAACAGAAGCAAATTAAACTAACTCCTATACGTGGGGTTTCTAATTCTCACTTCTTTTTTCACGTTTGTCCATGAAAGTATCTCTTTTATTAGTTTTTTTTTTAAATTATAAGTAGAGTGGTTAATAAAGGTGAAAACCGTACCGGTACAATTTTATAATAATTTTCAAGTAAATTTTAACTAACAATAAAGATGTGATACTAATACATTTCTCGAAAATTAATTAATCTCATACACTTGTATCAGTTTCAAAGAAGGATATTGCTTATTAATCTCCAAGGTTGGTAAGTTAGACGGTAGCAGTCAGCAGACCTGATCCGTATTACATTTGTAGTCGGAGATAGATACTTGAGATGTTTGTACACAATTCTATCTGGTAAAATACCAATAATCCTCCAATTAAAGTCATATTAACTTACTTTCCATATATATAAAAAAGTCATATTAGCGAGAAACCACTATTACAATTTTTTATAGATTGTTTAACTACCTTATTTAATCCTTACCATTGCAGCCAAATCCATGTGTATCACGCATCTTCTGTGGCCATTTCAGCGGTTTGAAATAGTAGCTGTCATTGGTGACCTACAAAAAAGAAATTTGTCATTTGGATTTACCCTTATTCAATTCATGAAGCTTTAATTATTTTCACAATACCCTACCATTTTAAATCTTCGCGTTCATAGGTTGATTCATTTTAAATCTTCATTGTGTGCTTTAAAACTGTAGTTTATAAAATGTTGCAGAGTCCTTTCAGTCTCAAGTTGGATTAAAAAAAAAAAAAACAGGAGTAGGTGCATGCACCAGTTCCTAGGCCCTAGCTGCTCCTGTTCTTTATGCCACCGTAAAAATCTTATATATCGATCAATAGAAACTGAGTTAGGTATCTATGCACATGATTAATTTATGCAAATCTATTAATTATCTCGGCCTTTCAAAGAATCAAAACTTTGCCAATTTTATTAAAGTGATGTTTTCAACACTTACAATTTTTAAGTTGACACGAGTATATCAATTAACTTTTTTAAGAAGAACAATTCTAAATAAGGATGTGAGAATTCAAGCCAGATTTCTTGACAAATAGAGAAAGAAATTTATAAATATCATAAATCACTTTCCGTCGTTGAAAATACATTATACAAACACATCTGTACCATCAAAATATGCTACACACATCAATAACTACAGATACAAAGAGTCATATCATGTGTATATTTCTAACCAAACTGAAATTCAAGTGATTAAATTAATTTCTGTTAGTTTACTTCTTCTATTGATTTACTTTCCAGTTTTTGCATTTCAAGTTTTTATTCTTATTTGCACTTCTTCCATCCCTTTTCTTCCTTTAAGTTTCAAATTAATTAATTTCAATTCCCTGCAACTTTATTTACTTTTGAGAATTACATTAGGCTATTTAATTTCAATTGCCTCTTCTTCTACTCATTCCTACTTTAAATTTCAAGCAGTTTTAACATTCTGGCAAAGTTATTTTTTTTAGAACATTTGCTTGCTTTTCAAGTATATACTTAATTTGTTGCAATTTACACTACAAGCACTTTAAATTTCTGCAATATTAAAGTTCCAAGTTAATTTAAATTTCAAGTTGCTTTTAATTCCACTCTACATTTTCATAGTTTTCAATTTGAATACTTTCTTTTCATTTACACATTTATTTTGAAGTTCATGTTTGCAATTTGATTGTTTTCTTTACATTTCATCAAAATTAAGTTTCATTTTCTTTTCACTTTAGAATATTTCAGATTGTCTTGAAATTAGATCAAGTTATAATTATAACTGTGAATAACCAAATTAGCATGATTTGATTTTCATTTTAGACCAAATTGAAATTAATGTTCTGTTTACAATTTACACATTTATTTAAAAGATTTAATTATAATTTTTATCCCTACCTTTTACTATTTGTCAAATTTTGTCTCTAATAAATTATTCTGACACATTTTACAAGTTTATTATGTTAAGAATATTAATGTAATGGCATGAGAAATAACTTAATAATCAAAATAAAATTCAATTTAAATTAATTATATATAACTCATTAATTGATAAAATTAAAATAAAAGAGAATCTTATTTTATAGGATCATAACTAGCAATTATCTTAATAGATAAAATGAAAATAATATCCCTAATTAATAAAATAAGAATCTGAAATAAGAAAATATAAAGAAATTAGATAAACTAAACAATTAAATATTTAGATATGTGTATTAAATATACATTAAAAAATTTAGTGTTATATGTATAAACATTAATTATTTTTTAGCATCATTGACTTATTAGCTCAGTTGGTTGGAGTGTTGCTTTAATAACGTGCATGTCACATATTTGAGACCTGCATGCGCCATTATTTTAAATTATTTGGAAAAATGTATTTTAACTTAAAAAAAAACTTACTTACGGATTGCCCAATCCGTATTACTTAAAAAAACGCATATGGATTAGCAAATCCATAAGAACCTTACAAATTCGTCAATCCGTACGAAGGTTATAAAATCTGTAACCTTCAAACCTTGAAGGACATTTTCGGGCATACACTATTCACATATAATGCATTAGAAATTTGTATAGTGTATTCAGCACAACCCTAACTACTAGGTTGAAGGATTGTTAGACATTGCGATCCATGTGAAGGGCCCTCTCGAGATCTTTGCATGTGTCATGTACTTATGAGGCTGTAGGACACCAACAAGTGGCTGCAAGAAATTCATTTTCATTATATTTTTGTCGTGTATAGTACACTAATCAACAAAAACAGGTTTCCATCGGGAGTATTTTCATAATAATGGAAGAGCAAAAAGTTGGAGGTGAAAAGAGTAAATTAAGGGGTTCCAATAACAAGGACAACTATAAATGGATTAGACATGTTGAGGCCCTTGTGAGAACATAAATGGCAAGTAGGCAACATCCGATAATTATTCAATGCACCTATTGTTTACTTGGTGCACCCTCATAATTAAAAATTTAAGGCCCAAATAGACGTAAATATCCCTTCCTATCTCTCAGCTAACCCTAACACCCGTTCTCTTTTTTCCTTCACCTAGCGTCGCACACCACCATCTGGTTAGCTTTGTGGTTAATTGATATAAATACCAGTTAACCACAAAGCTAACCAGATGGGAATAGTTTGTCCCAAGCCTTACTACCCACCTCCCTAGTGCATCAGGACCTCACCAACATATTGGGCCAAGCCCACACCTACTCGCCCACAAAAGTCAGCGTTATGGCTATTCTCATGCAAAGAATTAGCAAGAAGAGCAGCAAATCTATAGTGAGAGATCTCATGAATTTTCTCTTATTAGTATCATAATCATCTTTATCAAGTTAAGATTATAAGCATTAAGGTTCCATTTTAAAATTAAAAGCTAGGACTAACTAGCTCAGGAGTCAGGACACTAATATATATATTTGGGCTCACTTCGATTATAAGCGCCAAAAGAAACACAATACACAATCAATTTTGCTAGAAGTTTTTAATCCACTAAGTCATGTATTTTCTTGGGGGGGGGGGGGGGGGGGGAATAAAAGACACCATACTTAACCACACAAGAATTTCAAGTCACACTCATACTTGTGCCCATTGTAAAATATGGAATTATGAAAAAGGTATATACATTTCTCAGTAACTAAAATTCGGTTTAGAAGATCTATTCTACCTGCCTATACTAATACCACATATAATCCTCTTTGTGGACATCTAATGATGCACCGAGTTTATTGCTGTCTGAGATTGTCATTCTGAATTCACTAGATCAAAACCAGAAGTACACCATTGCCTGTTCATGGAAATTTGGAAACCAATTATTTCAGAGGTGAAGAAGAATACAAATAACTCCATCATCAAATGTAATATTATCAAACAAAAAACTACTAGCCTTGGTAAGGGAGAATCAAATAAAGGAGATATTTGCATGCAACAGAAAATTCTTCTCAAAAGAAGGCAAAAAAGCACTATAGTATACGTTACCTCTTGAAGAGGATCCAAACGATTATCCCTCTTATTACTCTTAGGTGGTGCTTTTTGGGTTTTCCAACTTCTCATCTCTAACTCCATTAATTTTAGTTGACTGCATATGTCCTTCAACAACCTCAAAAGCTCTTTCCCATTCACTTCATGCATAATCTCTTTCCTTGCACTCATTGTCTCCCTCTCAAGCTGATCAACTCTCTGATGCAACTTTTGAAACTCAGCATGAGCATTGCAATCCCCTTCCATCCCTTCTTTTCTCTGCCAAACAATGGTCTTCATATCTTTGGTGCTAGGTATTTTGATCTCACCATTCCCTCTAAGCATGCTCTTTAGCTTGTCCATGTCATGTTTAACATGCAATTCGGCGGCTTCCTCAGACACCGAATCCGGTTTTGTCAATCTGTTATCTGCTTCTGAACTCCATCTCTCAAGTCTTCTCTTCCCATGTCCACTTGCTTTATGCTTTTCACTTGTTTGTGGGACTTCAAACACATCATGGACATTATTACCGGAGCATGAGGGAATAGCAACTGCTTCTCCATCTGATGTACCTTCACTGAGATTTACTTTATCTGAACTAGTAGTAGTAGGGGCTGCTACTCTATCTTTTAGGTCACAGGTTATCTTAGTGCTTTCTTGTGAAAACACTGAACATGATCTCCCTCTTCTACTCCTCAATGTGGCACGTTTTTCTCCTCCTGATTCTTTACATTCTGAAATCACTTTCACTTTTTCATCTAACTTTTGAATCTGGTCCCAGTATGCATCAAGAGTTCCATGTCCATAGTCTACCGATTTTCTTGGCAAATCGAAGCTTGGAGAAGAAACTTCTTGATCAGTATCAATCTCCAACATGTTAGGAACCATATCTGAAACTGGAATTGGAACAGGACTAGGTGATCTATCTCTCTTCCTAGCAGATCTCAAGTTATTTTTTAACGGAATTGGGGGCAGTGAACTTAGCCTTCTTACCGCGCTACTAGTATGACCATTTTGTCCATTATGTTGTTGATCATGTCTACTCAACAAGAAGTCCTCATCGAATTCAAAATCACTAGCACTGAAATCAGACCCCAACGCGAGAAGTTTGTTCTTATAAGCCAGGACTTGATACTCAAGAGAAGTAATTTCCATCTCCTTCTGATACATAAGCTCTTCAAAAACTTCAAGGCTGGCCTCAGCATGACCTATCTTCTCCTCTGCCATTCTCCTGTAGTGACTCGCTTCCATCTTCACCGCGGCCTTCTCCCCTTGCAACCGCACTATCATGTCCATGGCTTCACTGGCTGCGGTTGCTGATGCTTCTCTTTCCTCATCCAACTCTGCATACAGCTTCTGCAGAAGTTGCTGTTGCGCGCGGAGCGTCTCCTTCATGGCTGTTATATCACTTTCAGCCATGCCGCTTTCTAACTGTGGAACAGATCACTTATTCCTGAACACAACATAACAATTGCAATTTTATGATCACCATGATATCAGAGAAACAACGGTTGGATAGAATTTTTTATTTTTATTTTTTTTCCAAGTGATCAATTTCATCATTAAATGAACATGATGGCTCTAAGGTATGTTAGCATAGCAAATAGATAATATAAATATGACCTAAGAAAATGACCATAGATGTTTGGGGGAAGGAAAAAAAAATCAAGTTTTGGGAGTCTATTCCACGAGTTCTTAGTGACTAAGAAACCATTCTTTGATATTTACATTCATTCACAACGTTTTATCAGAAAGCAGAACAAGGTTATATATCTGGTGATCGCAAATAAATTGAAGCAAAGTAGAGAGAAAATCTCAACAATAAACCTTTTCTTTGGTAAAAAACACAAATGCTTCAAGGAAATATAGAAAAAATCGTAAGAAAAACATATTGGAAAACCGCAAAAAACACAGGCACGCATTTCTAACAAAGTAAAATATATTGAATACCGAATCTACCTAGCAATTTTATTGTTTATTCCTTCCAAAGCAGAATCCTGTGTTTCTCTGTATCCATATTGGAAAAGAAAAGTTAATGGTTTCACAACACAAGCAAGGAAAAGAAATGAATCTCAAACCTTTGGGTGTTGGGGTTTCAGTTTTGCGCAGGAAGAAGAGGCAGTAACAGGACGAGCCCGAATTACGATGAAAAAAAACAGAGAGCGAGTTTCGTTATGTTGTACAGTTATGGACAAAATCATGGTTGGTTAACGTTTGTGTCTTGGCATTATTGTGTTGCATTGCATTGAATTGAATTGTGTCTGGCTCAGGGGCTGATTGTTTGTTTCCATGTAGGCCCATTTTCCTTTCTTTTCTCGCAATTGCCCGTCATAGATAGATAAGGTAGCCCCTTCTTTTCGATTAGTATTTTATATTTGTTTCAAAAAGCCGTTTCTTCGTACTTTCCAACGGCTACAGTGAGGCATAGCTACGACCCACCTGATGATGATGAGATGATAAAACTCTATATTAGTGTAGTCCATCATCAAATATATACTAAGTCAACTCCAACACGCGCATGCTGCTGGCCTTCTCGTGCGTTAAACAAAATCATGTGGATTTATAAATGAAAAAAATTTACTTGGATAAAGTTCTTCATTTTTTTTTTCATCTTTATCCTAAATAAATATCTATATCTATTTATACTTATATGTAGATTAAGATAAATGTCACATTCTTGGTAACGGTAAGGAGTAAATTTTTTTTTTTAACTTCATAATGCGTAAAATTCTAATTCATCAATTTGTTCCGTCAATCAAAATATATATAGGCAGCTTGATACTGAACTTCTAATTAAATTATTTCACATATTTTTTTACAGAATTATTATTTCATATCTTAAACACCATGTTACGGATATTTTCATTTGCCGTTGGTTCAATATTGGAAAGAAACTAGTTGTAACCCATGACATCAAAATTATTATATTTTTATTAGTATAACATGATTAATTAAATGATGTTATTAGTTACGTAAAAATGTGAAATGTTAGTATATAACAAGTACGTGTCTATTTCGATAAGAATTGGCAAAACTTTGCAAATCATTAACTTTGTATGATTAATATCAATGGATATTTACAAGTTTTTTTCTGGTTAGGACATATAATTTACCAATTTATTTGGCCCATTATATTTCACAAATACTAGTTTATCAATTTTTTTCAGTCCATTTATATTGAGAGAAGTTTTATTTACTTTTTGGATCACAAAAAGGGTGTGCCTGACAACCTTCTCCGAATCAAATTTTTTTATTTCTGTTCCTGAGAGAACAAAAATAGATAAGAATAGTATTTGATAAAACTTGTTTATTTTTTTAATTCTGGGAATGAATCGGTTTAATTTTTGCATTGACAAATAAAATTAAAGAATAAAAAAATTTCTGCTTCTATTCGTTGCCCACTACAGACACAACACTGAACCATCCATCTCTCGGGTTCCAGACTTGCATTTGCATTGCGCGTCTAGGTCACATTTTGTTCCCACCTGCACGTCTCTCTCTCGTTCTTCATCTTCTTACTAGTAATACTTTTTTGTCACCTTTAATTTTTCTTCTTTTTATGACCTGTGATTAGAAATTGAAGTTGCAAATTTTGGGATTTTTGAAATTGGGGCTAGAGCTCTTGAATTTTCAAATTGGGGCTTTTTCCTCGTATATTTATGCTTGCCTGCATGTCCTCCCCTACACGGTCATGAACAAATAAAAATGGGGATATTCATAGATGATTAGGGACTTTGTCATCTATAAACCTTTTTTCTTTAACAGACATACACTAGTATTGGAGAGCTATGTTTCATCGGTGTCTCTCTGGTTTTATTTTTCCTAGCTTTTCTATATTTTACAATGTTTCCTTTCTGATATATATATATATATATATATATATATATATATATATATATATATATATATAAAGACAGAACTCTTTCTTTATTGTCTTGGCTGTGCTTTGAAATTAAACAAATAGTTATATGTTATCATAAAACAGATATACAGAAATTTATATAAATTACAAACCAGACAAATCTAGGTTCCAGATCTTTCGGTTCTGACATAATCATTTTAAATATGAAATATTGACATTTTGGTTAAAATCTATTGCAAATTGTTATTTTATATAGTTGATGAAATATGTAAACAGAAAAGTAAAGAAATAGATTTGTATTGTGTTATCAAACATAATTTTGATTCTTGGAATAAAAACAAATTATGTTAACAAACGTAATTCGGATTCTCAGAATAAATATAAAATATGTTAACAAATGTAATTCTGATTCTCAAAACTCTTACAAGGCACAAAATCAGAAGAAACTGTTTCATCTCAGAAAACAGTGCTGCGGAACATAATGGTTGTCATGCATACCCAAAGAGAGTCTAGCAGACCCCACAAACCTAAACGGCTAAACTGATGATGGAAGCTTCTGCGATTAAATAATCATAATAGATAGATAATGTATTGATTAAAAAAAAAACTAGTCAGGGACATGCTTGGAAGGTTTTTCTTTCTTAATTAAAATAGAAAACAGGAGTTACATATTCGTAAATCAAAAGTTAAAAATTTAATACATGCACCTTTTTATTTAATTTATCCAATATTATAACTACTTGTTAATACTTAATTAATGTTTGGAATTCATTAGACGAATAAACATAACTGACTTGTTAAACATTGTGATGCTATTGAAAATTATGTAGCTCTAATAATGTCGTGCTTATTTTATCGAATTCTCTGAGTGAGTGAATTATGCAGTAACTATGACATCGCTTATCCTAAAAACTTGCATTGCAAATTTTACCTGACAAGTGCTATGGGTATTTGTAAATATAATGAGGTATCAATAAATACACAAACTTACTACTTCAAAAACCTAAGTCGGTCACAAGAAATAAAATCTCCCAAATCTAGTTCATAACATATAAAAATTATCAAGCATAAAAAAACTTCAGAGAAACTCAGTTTTGAAAGCATCGGTTAAACATTATATAATCCATAACTTTTTTTTTTGCAGTAATTAATCACTGAACAAATAATCTTTTACCCATTAAGAGGAAGAACTAAATACCAGAACCAAGAATCTCTCCGTCATCAAACTGAAAGGGAAAGTTCTCCTCAAAAAAAGAAAAAAGAAAACTCAAAAAGGGAAGTGTATTATCCTCACTCTAATCCACCGGAACCTCTACTTCCATCTTCACACCCGAATTGCCAAGAATCTATCAGCAAAAGGGCATGGTCAAGCATTGTTCATATGAAAGATGGCAAACTAACAAATATCAAGCTAACAGCAGTGTTCAGTATGCATGGTGTAAAACCAGCATGGGTATGAAAATTTATGACCCTCAAACAATCATGAGCTAGAATTCTGTTGTATGACCCTCAGACAGTCATGAGTGTGAAAATGCAATATCCATTGATCAATACAAGCATGAGTTTGTGCTAATTATGACCCATGGTCCAAATGAAGATATTACTGTTGGTTTAACACATTGGCAGGTGAAGATAAGAGACCTTACCACTGCAAGCTAATATATATATGCAGTCAGAAAGACAAATCGCCTACTAATTAACAGGATAAATTTGACACTATCAATACATCATCATTGTTACTTAATTTCCTTCCTCAAATGTCTGTTCAAGTCCTAACTTGCATTAACATCATATTCTGGTAAAGGCTTTCCATATCTTTGAAGTAAATGGTAAGATCATACTCCCTCCATCTCTAACCATAAGACACTTTCAACTAATTATCGCCCCTTAAGAAAAATAGTTAATTTAATTAATCACATTAAATCTGTCAATTATTTGTACTATTATTCCAAAATTATTTTTTTCTTATTTCTCTATCCACTTAATTGTTTTTCATTAAATGTTTGGAGAGAGAATGATTAAATAAGGGTACTTAGGAAAAAAAATATTAATACATCTAGAAATTAGAAAAGTATCTTGTAAAAAATGACAAACAAATTTCTAAAAATGGTCTTATAATTAGAGATAGAAGGAGTAATAGATATGAAGGAGAAGCAACAAAAATAATAAAAGACTCAATGCACTATCCCTTAGTTGTTAATTGTCTATTAAAATGATTTTATAAACTAAACTAAAGATTTCTAGTGAAGCAAGTCATGCTAATTTCAGTACCTTCATGAAGTCAGACAAGACTAATGAAGAATCCTTTGCATAGCCAGCTTCCTCAAGGACATGTGTTAGAACTTCCTGTATGTACAAAGGAAACAGAATACATCAGAGCTGTTATAAGCAGATCACATCATCCTTCATTATCTTTGGCAACTGAAATGTGAAATAACAAATTAACAAAACTGAGATCCTCCAATAAAATGATCGTTTTCACTTCTCATCAACATCATCATTTACATATTTTCAACTACGAAACATACATGGATGCAATTCTATGCTTTTATATTTTTCATAAAAGAAATTATAAGGATGTCTTTGTTCCTGGTAATATATACAAAAATAAAACTTGGAAGCTAGGAAACACTCTCTTCCTTACATTTTAAAAGGATGAAAAGTGCAATTAGAGCTAGAAGTTGAGAGCCTTGTAAAGTTTATCAAGCTTTCAAAAAAAAGATTTATCTCATCTCTTGAGGTTACATATTGTCTTTTGCTTAGTTTTCCAGCTTACGTGGCCCATACTCTTATCAACATCGGGTCTTGTTATTGGCACTGCTGATCGATTGAAACATCCAATTCCAAAACTTGGTTTCAAGAACAAAGGTGAGCAGTAGCAGGTCAAGTGTTTCCCCTGATATGACGTGGGGCAGAAGAAGAAGTGAACACAAGCATTGTGTTTGGTATATGACTGGGAAGGTGACAGTGAAAGGCTAAGAGCCTCTTAGATTTGAAAAATGTTTGCACACAACATTAGTACAAATAATTACAAAAACATCATGTTAAAGCTTTCATTTTCTATACAATCTGTAAGACCAGAAAATACAAGAATAAATAGTATATGTACTTGTCATTGAATCACAAACTAAATTAAAAGTCAAATCAATGATGACTTCTGATTAGTTGGTAGTGTAAGATTTTGTATACTCACAGTGCATAGAAATGAAATTAAGAACAAAATGAAAACAACTTTGAAATTATTTGTAAAACCAACTTTTTGTCAAAGCAAATAAGCATTAAATTGTAATATATGGAGAGAAGAAAAGAAAAATTAAATAACAGGAGCAAAAGAAAGTAGTAATTATATAATGTGACCTCTCTCTGTTGCTCAGACATGAAGGGTCCACTCAAATCTCTTAAAGCCTTCAACATGTCATGGAAGGTAACTTTTCCATTGCAATCGGTGTCATAGACCTTGAAAATGACTACAAAAAAGAAGCAGAGTGAAATGATTTTGATATTGATATGTAGAGAAAAAAGCATTTGATAATTTTGATGTTGATATTGAAATTACTAGCTTACATTCAATTTTGTGGTGGAGAGTGGCACGGGGACTGAAGGCGGACAAGAAGGCCACAAATTCCTTGAAATTCAACCCATCCAGCATCCTCAACAAACTCTGCAATATCAATAATATTAAAACCTCAATAGAATTGAATTGAATCGTGAAAGAATTTAGAGCGAGAGAGAGAGACCTGAGAGAGAGGGTTGACGGCGAATTCGGGAATGGAGAGGAATTCATCGGAAGGGATGAAACCGCAGTTGTTGCGATCCAGCTGACAGAAGCGTTGGTACAGAGAAACAATCTCCTGTTGCGTAACTACACACGCACGCGCAGAAATCAAAGAGCGACGAATGAAGGAAGAAAATAGTAAAAGTGAAATGAAATTTGGTTACTTACAAGCGTTTTTGCAATGTTGCTGAACCTCTTCGATGTCGTATTGGGTGAGCATGGAGGATGTGTTGCCCATGGCTTCCTCTTCCTACTCAGACTGACTCAATCACACCAAAACGACAAGAGTATTGCCTTGTCATTCGCCAACTGCCCAACTACTTTCTACTACCGCATAAATGAGTTTTGAAAAGGTCCATTTTGCCCATGTGGAACCGGAACACATGTATGTACGTATGCATGTGCACCTTCCATGTTCTAATCTATTCAAATTCTGGGTATGTTGTGGGCTCATCTATCAGACCCAGCTTCAAAATTTGAAACCAACATATACTCCTATTATTTTCCTGGTGACTTACTTTTTGCACTCTTTTCCCCCCCTATCCACACCTTTCTTTAGTAAATTTAATTTAACAATATTTTTAGTACTGATCACTTGTACATTCCAAAGTTATATACTCTGCGTGATACTATTAATCAGGGTGTATGTGGTTGAAACTTTAAAGTTTAATTTCTTTCCCTTGTATTTTTTAGGTAAATATTCCTTTCCCTTGTCTAACTGCATCTGACCAATAAAATTGTTTATTTGGATAATCTAATTTCAGAAGTTAATTTTTATATGTTTATAATGACTCCAATCAATATGAGGAAACAGCAGCCCATTTTCAAGGGACTATCAAATGACATAAACGACTCAATGAATATGATAACTCATTGCATCTTGCAAATAAAATAAATTTAGTAATATTGTATACGTAAAAGGTAACAGAGCAGAGTTGATAGTGGATGGTATAAATAGTACTATAATTTCGTAGCAGGCCTCAATTAATACCAACTTATTTCTCTTTGTTAATTGGAACCGACAGGGGTATCCAATGCAAATGTATACCTCCTCCTACGTAGAGAATTTAGAATCATGCAATTTTCTTTTGTGGCAAGGACAAAAGCCATCTTTCTGAATTATATGTACACAGTATATAATTAATCAGTAAAAAATTACATGGATTTGACACGTGGTACCTAATGATAATGTCTCAAAGCAAATGCAAAAGAGTCTTTGAAGTTTAACTAAACACCAGCAAATCTAAATTTGGAAAACAAAGAAGAGAAATCAGGGACCTGGACTAACAATATATAGGACATCGAATGAGCATGGCATTTGTATGGGCTTTGACTCTATGAGCATTGTGACTGTGTTTCCTAATCCTCCACGTGTGAGCACCAACAACGGGGCTGCAGCATTTGAAATTACTCTGATCAAATATCAATGGACTTCAATTTAGAACTAACATAAGCTTTCTTGTTAAGTTCGACTAATAAAGTTAATAAGACATTAATTCAAGACTTTTTTTCAGGGGTGGATCATAACGATATGGGAGATATAGCTGTTGTTATCTCAAGTTTAAGTTTACTAGCTAAGGAAACAAAGTCTCATACTATTTGGGGCGTCATATATGTACATCTTTGATGATGCGGATTTCTTTAAAATATGAGACAAACGATTTAAGGTTTAATGACTTTTTGTTCCGTAATTTTATTAAATATTTAATTTATTTATTTAAGAAATTCTATTTTTGCAGAATTAATATTTTCTTACTTTATCGATCTCCCACAATTTTTTACTTGGTCTTGAATTAATTGTTAATGCTATATTACAAGTAAAACCATTTGCAGTGAATCTACTTAACTTAATTCCCACCATTGGATCTTGGAATTTTACTCGTATTAAAACATCTGATTCTAATTTTATAAAAAATACTTTTTTCTTTTTCTGATATGCAGATATAGATAATCAGCAATGATGAACGATGAACAACGTAGGTTCAAATTTTCGATATCATCACTCTTAAGAGATATGTAATTGTAAACAACATTAAAAGTTTAGAGGCTTGTGAGACCCATGATATGGAAATGAAACAGATAAGCATAAAAACAAAAGCATGAGCTGATATGAGAGATACATGTCATGACTTGTCGGCGTTACTGCATGTGGTGACCATCACAAAGAAGAGAAAACCCCACAAGTCGCATGTGCCTTTAACGTTCTAATACTAATACCACTAATTTTTTGTTGCTAAACTTTCGAAAACAAGTACTGTGAAGCATTACATCGGAGTGAACAAGTGTCCACATTGCAGGCTTCACCCATATAATTAATAAAGTATTCATAATGTTTATATGGCCTTAAAGTGAGACAAACGGTCGCTTTTCGGTGCTTTTGTTTTTTTTTTTGG
>CM023957.1:6279730-6396118 GCA_013407115.1 Glycine latifolia
AGTGTGGAGTAGTTCGTATAAATAAATAATTAGTTTTTTTTAATGTACTAACATGTATCTTAATCCTATTCAAGTTGGATAAATTCAATGATAAAATTTATCTTTTGATTATTTACTATAGTTACATACTCAATAATTAGTTAAAATTTTCACTTTAATCGTATACCACGACTTATTATATTAAAACCTATATGCGTAATTTTTTTATAATTATTTTTTTATATAAAAAATTTAGAATAATAATTTTAATGCAAGAAATATTTACTTAGAACTTAGAAGTATTTATAAATAATGAATTTCCCGGAAAAATAAAAAATAAAAGACTAGCACATTAAAACTTTCGGGCCTGGCCTTAAGGTTCAGCCCATGGTTTTACACAGAGGTAATATAGTTATATGTGGAACTGATTGGACCCTTAAAAAAAGGTGGAACAGTTTGCCTTTATGCTAGAAGTAGAGTCGTTGTTATTACTTATTACTTAATTTCTTTCAGTAAAATAATAAAAGTATAAAGCTATTAAATAGTCTTTATTATTTTTGCGAAATATTTCAATCTCTTAAATATTATAGTTCTATTTCTTGTTAATAAAAGTTTCCGCATTGGTCAAAAAAATTAAAATCCATTTTTCTTTACAAGAAATAATCTAATTTGGTCTAGAAAAAAATTATTAGACCTAATTTGATAAGTCTCATTGACATTTTGGAGAAACCAAATTTAAATATTTCTAATTTTATAAAAACAAAAGATATATTTTAATTAATAAATAAATAAAAAACAAGAAGTCACGAGTTGGAGCACGAATTTATATATATAAAAAACATCTTAAAGTTATCATTCAAAAGACGATTTTAAAAAGAATAAAAAATAACAAAATTGTCCATTAAAAGTTTAAAACATGACTTTTGAATTAAAAAAATCAGCTTGTATGAAGTCATATTTTAAAATATGACGAATCAATTGTCCATAATAAATTTTAAAAATGTCCACTTTGATAATAAAAAATAAAAAATAAAAATTGCCCCAGATTGATAAAAAAAAGCCAGCATGCTATTGTTTTTGAAAACCACAAAAAAAATTACCAACTGATCTGACTAGTTTCATAGAACATTCTCTTCCGAGTTCCAAGTGTACCATTATATAGATAGATATAGAGTATAGACTCCACTACGTTAGCCATTGTAAGTTTGACACGTGAACAAGCAACTAATGATGTATGATGCGGCATTGGGTAATTTTGGTTTATGTCAAATGGTTAAAATAATCGTTTCTGCACTCAAGTAGTGTTACATCCGTATATGGAGAATAATGATTCAATGGACGTATAGAGAGATGTGAAAGAAATTATAAACTCAATATAATATGATAAAAGTAGTTGAGGCAATGTGAGAGATGGAGGTGGTAGATGCTATTAAGTAAACGACCCAGCAACCATTGGCTTCCATTCAGAAAAAATTAAACACAGAAAACAGACAAAGAAACTACCAAAGCTATTCCGGAAACTTTGATTGATGTTTTTGGACACAGAGGAAAAGACAAAGGTGGATAACTTAGTTGAGAGGAAGAGAATTTTCACTATTGCTGATGCCTGATAGTGACCCATTTTGATGTAAGCAAAAGCAATCATCTACTTTTTGTAAAAAAACAAACAGCAACAACTCTGATATTAGATATGTAACTAACATGCAGCTGCCAGCAAAAAAATAAATTAAATATACACACGTATAAGTGTATAATATATACTAATCAATAATGTAATTCAGTAATTGTGTTACTATGGAAGGCACAAGGAAAAACGTCTTTCTTAACCTTATTAAGTGCTAACTTCCTTTTTACGGTTATTAAGTGCTATTTTGATTTGTGCTAAAAAGAATCTTTCGACATAATTCACACTGCATTTTATCATAGATTTCTATCAGATGTTTTATGTAAAAGCATTTTATACTAATAATACATATATATAAAAATTAAACTCTTTTAATATTTTCACACAATACACCCGAGCAATAAACAATTCAAATGAAATATAAGATTGATTAGATGGTTAAAAAAATGAAAGAGGATAAAAATCTTGGATTTGAGATTCTCTTTTATTAACAAAAACTAATAATACTAACAATTAATATTTACTAATAAAAAAATAATCCAAAAGACAAAATTAAAAAAAAAATTAGACTCGTTTAGGTTAAATTTTAGTTGAGTTTTAATTTTTTTAAAAATAATAACTAATTTTTAGTTTTTAAAATTTAGTTTGAGTTTTTTTATTTAACTGTTAGATTCAAAATAAACTCATTTTAAAATTTTATAATCTTATTAAAATTAGTTTAATATTTTTTCTATGGAGGCCGTTATTATCATGCAAGATGGTAGTGGTGATACCGATGGTTATATTGTTGGAAGTGATAGAGGTGTTGGTGATGATGATGATAGTATTAGTGACAGTAATAATCATATCAATTGTAAAGATGATATAATATTGTCGTTGGTTGGTGATAGTGATCATGTTTAAAAATACATCAATAATAGTAACAAAGACAATAAAAAAAAGTTGTCGTCAAATGTAATAAGAATTTATTTTTTAAAAACTAAAAATCAAAATTTAAAAAAATCTCAATTTTAAAAATAAATATAAAAATATTTTAAAATTAAATTAAGAATCATTCCGGTTCTATTTTTTTCAAACACATTTTATTTTAATAGTTGCATTTGAATAAAGAAATATAAAAAAATTAAGGAGTATAAATGATAAGAAAAATATAAAGAAATCGGACAAATTTCTTTAACTATTAAAATGCCATTTATTTTAAAATGAGAAAATAAAAAATAATTAAAAATATTTAATACATTTATATCGGTTTATTTTTTATTTTTGGGACAATAATTAATTATATGGTCTTTAATTGGCTCAATAATGACAGATAAAGTCGCAAATCTTACAGGTGGTGATGTAAATGCAATTGAATTCCTTACTAGATCTCAGTTGGTTTTTGAAGATATTTGGGCATTGATTACCTCTCAAACAGATACACTTTTATTTGTTTCATTACTTTCTTTAAAGAATAGAGAGATTTTCTTTTTGATAAAAAAATAATATAAGAACCGAGGTGATGGATCCTATCCTATCAAAGGGCTCTCATACCTCTCCAAGTTAATATATGCAATTCTTAACTTCAAAAAAAAAAATTCCCCTGAATTTTTCTGCCGTACAAAGTTTCCACGTTTGAAGTGAAACTGTAAGTCTTTAACTTATAACTAGTAGTAGTAGTAGTAGTTTATTACATAAGTATTTTTAAATTAAATGAAATTCATAAATAAAAAATAAAAGAGAAAAATATATTTCATCATTAGTAATAACTATTCTACAGTAGAAGGTATAGGTACTATCACAATGCCAAGTTGCTGAGGAGAAACAACTCAAACAAGAAAATCCCAACGATGATAATGATAATATGAATTTAGATTGATTTATTATGACATTAAATGTTGTTGATTTGTTTATTTTCTTTTATTTATATACCTACTTTAGTTTTAATTATGATTTTGAATATTAATTATTTTCATTTTTTATAATAAGCATGTGTTTTCACTTAATTTTTTTTATAATAATTCTTAGTGTATATTTTTTAGGTTAAGTTGATCCGAAAGTTCTCGTACTTTTATTAAATTTTTAATTTAATTTTTTTAATTGGTTTTATTGTCTAATTGTCATTATGAAAAAACTACACTTAATTAAAGGTGTAAACTGATGCTTATGGAGTATGTTATAAATACAATTGAATTAATCCTGAGGGTTTTTTTTTCTTTCAAAATTTTAACATTTCGTATAGTCAAATAATCTTAAGAGACTTGTGAAAAAAATGTTTGAATTGAAATTATCTTTTTTATTTTTTTTCCTGTAAATATTTATTAATATATTTATCCAAACAACACCTGATTCGTCACGTGTCTTTAAAATGTAAGAAAAATGGAACACGGAGTAACAGACATTATATATCAGTATCTTGATTATTATTAAGCAATAAAATATGGTTATATTAAACAGAGAATGTCGTCATTTTCATAACTAATTTTTGAAAGGTCCTTATTTAATAATTTTTTTTCTCTTTTTAAGATGATCACTTTCTATTACTTAACTTTTTTTTTTAAATTCTATTACTTAACTAATAGTAAGAGAATGTACAAATTTTATACATTATAATAACACCTTTTTAAAGTTTATATGCATAACTTGTATGTTTATTTTTATATTTATGGGTTAATAAAAGGAAACTTTAAAAGTCAAAGTGGGAGTTTATAATAACAATTAATAATTCTTCTACTTCAGTTGCATTTACCAGCACAGGTGACCGTTTTATTTGGTGATAAGCCACAATTGTATTTCATAAAAAACAAAACAAAAGAAAATGTTATACTCAATGAAAATAGTATCAATACGTCGAGAATTTTATATGTTAAATTAATACAATATGACAAATTAATTATATATTACATCCGTTTTAGACAAATTCAAAGAGATGATGAATACATGAAATTATGAAAATACCAAGACGCGCGGCATAATGCGCCGAAACTTGCTCGCATACATTATGTCATTAGACAGAATTATTGTCACGGAGTAATATTTAAATATCATTGAATATATCCGATAAAAGCTAAGTGACCAATTCAAATTAAATTAAACTTTTTTTATAAAAAAAAAAGATCGTAGGTGGACCAAGTAATTGATTAAATCATATAAATAGAGTACAAGTACTTGATGTTAAGCTTTTAAAACAAACAATATGACAATTAAATATTTGAGAAAAAGAAAAAGTTTTCTAGGTTCTAATTTTAATGGAGTCAACACCAAAAAACAATAGTCAATTTTTTGGATTAGAAATATAGATGAACGAATAATTGACCTTGCATTCTTAGAGTGGTTAACATCATAAGCCATTAGATAGAACATGCATGTACTTTTAATATTAAAATAATAGAAGGTTTGGTATATAAAAATATTAAAATAATATAATAAAATGGCGACAACAATAATTACAGCGTAAGAACCAAGAGGCAAGAACGATTAAAAGTAGGTGGCGCGAAAACAACCGTCCCTACTTCTCCCTCCTTTTTCTCAACTGAAACCGTTCTCTCATATTTCCTTTAATTTTTATTCTTTTTAATCGGAAACTTTTCCAGTAGCACCGAAATCTTCAATTTCTTTTAATTCTTTTTAATTCTCTTCCTCGCTTTCCCTCTCTGCTTCAAAATCACGAAACTGCCATCTCCGGCGCCGGAATCTGATTCCTCTTTCTGTTTTTTCTTCGTTTAGCGTTCTCTCGCGTCGATTCATGGTTCTATTGATGCGTTTTCGTTTTAACTCCCTTCAGTAGAAGCTGTGAATCTGGTAGTAATTGAGTCAATTAGGTTATTATGCGGTTACAATTTCGTTTCTGATGGATCAATAAATTTAGTTTTGAAATATTTTACTGCTGTTGCGTTTTCTCGAAAATCTCGAAGGCTGGAAACTCGTTTGTTGTTGATTCATTGTAGGAAAAAACAATCGAGGATAAATAAGATTCATTCAATGCAGTTCGTAGTACTAGTGTTGTTTCAGAGCGGTTACATGCATGAACAGTGAAACACTTAAACGTGTCTTGAGTGAGCGAGACACGAACCTGCCAATGCATACATCTGTCATGGATCTCTGTTCTGAACCCTTTGTTTCTTTCAGGTAAAAAAGAGTTTTTCTTTCTTTCCTTGGATTTCACAGATATTGCTTCACACCAGTCAAAATCCAAATTACTACTACATTAAATATCATTTTTTAATTAAAATTTATTTTAAAAAAAAGTTTGCAGGAAACAATGTCTCCGAATCATGTTAGGTTTTCACAATAGTTTTATGGGGATGGACAATGATCGTCCATGCACGTGGACCTCCTTGTCTTTACCCATAACCCAAACAACAATACCAGCATCGAGTTCAAACTTCAATTAAAGTGAGCAAATGTATATACAATATTATTCTGTGTAGGCAGCGTAGCATACAAAACAAAATAATCTACAATGAAAATTCTGATTGCAAGTTTTTAGAGGAAACTCATCAAAGTGTGAAACATTATTATCATTATTGTATGGTAATTAAAGCTTCAATTGAGTTTAACTTGGTGTGTAAGTGTATTTGTGTGTGTGTTTGGGAAGAGTGGGAGAGTATTGTAATGTAAGAGAGATCAGATACCTTTTTCTTTTTTATTTTTTTATTCTTGGGTATGCAAGTTATTGCATCACTTTCATTGAATTCCCTTTCATGAAAAGGAGCTGGGAGAGAGAAGAAGTTATAGGACAGAGTTGGTTTATGTGGAGTGAACCCATTGCCAGCCCACTAGACCATGGCATTCTCGTGAGAGAGACAAAAGGGGAAAAAATTAAAGCCCTCTCTTCTCTTACCCTACGCACTTCCCCTCTCTTATCCTGTACACTCTTTTATTCCCATTGATTCCACTTCCCAGTAGTTAGTATCCCCAATTTCCGAGGGGACCCCCATCCCCGGCAATTCAACTTTTTTTCTTTCTTCAGTTAAACCGTAACCAACAACAACGTTTTCATGATAAAACGTTAAAAGTACGTTGAGACAGTTTCCGCGAGTTTCTCTCACCCGTTACACCAAATGGTGTTTCCCCTCTCCATATTCTTCTTGCTGTGTCCTGATCTTGTTGGATTCGGGCCTTTTTCTATGAATAAAACATACCCGCTTCCGTTTATTGCTTGTGATTCTCAAATTCCTTCTCCAACAGATCTGAGGCTCTGTAAAGATGTGCGCTTTTCGTATTTCTTCCTTTTCCTTTTTTGATGGGGGTGTTTATTCTTTGTTTTTCTTTAGTTTCCCAGTCTGTAGTAGTGTAATGTCTTACTTTATCTTCATTTGTGGCAGATTTGTTGCAGGGAAAAGGATCTTCTTTCTGGATAATCTGTGCTGTTCTTCCATTGAGTGCAGCACTCATGGTTGCCAAACAGGCAATAGCTGCTAAGTTTGGTTTAGCTTTATGAGAACTTCCATCAATGTGGTCTAATCGGGATAGAGTGGATGGATGTATGTGAGTCAGAGCAAGCACTAAGGAAACACAGAACTAGAACAAGACAACCCTTGGTTCCTGCTGAAAAAAACAATGCAATCACCACCACCAGACGCTCGGGGACAAGGGAAATTACTTCCCGGTATAGGACGCCTTCGCCTACTCCGGCAACCCCATCTGGTCCTCGTCGATGTCCCTCTCCAAGCCTCACAAGGGCAACAACACCTGCATCATCCAAATCGTTACCCAAAAGAGCTCAATCAGCAGAGAGGAAGAGGCCTGCGACTCCACCTTCCCCACCAAGTCCTTCCACACCTGTCCAAGACTCATCAATTGATGTGCATTCATCATCCAAAAGGATGTCTGGTAGCAGAATGCCAGAGGCCCTTTGGCCTTCCACGATGCGAAGTTTGAGTGTTTCGTTTCAGTCAGACACTATTTCCATACCTGTTATCAAGAAGGAGAAGCCAGTGACTAGTGCTTCTGATCGTACACTGCGGCCCAATTCAAACGTGGCTCACAAGCAGGTTGAAACACCAAATGTAAGAAAGGCTACTCCAGAGAGAAAGAGGAGTCCTCTCAAAGGGAAGAATGCCTCTGATCATACCGAGAATTCGAAACCGGTTGATGGTTTGCATTCTCGATTGATAGATCAGCATAGATGGCCAAGCAGAATAGGTGGGAAGTTATGTTCTAGTGCATCAAACAGAGGTATTGATCATGCTGATAAGACAACCAGAATGTCGAACTCTTCTGTTCCGGGAACTGGTGTGTCTTCATTGAGAAGATTGTCTTTACCGGGTGAAGCAAGGAGGCCCTTGCAGAAAGCTTCTAGTGATGGTGCAAGGCTAATGTTGCTTGTTGAAAGTGGTAGAATAGTATGCGAGGAGAAACCGGTTGATGACAGTTTTCAAGTACTAAGACATCACAAATTTGTTCCAGCAATTACATCGGATAAAACAGGATTAGCAGCTGCTGGAGTTAGATCTCAGTCCTTGTTAAATCCAGGATCACGGCTACCATCACCTAGTAAGACCTCGGTGTTGTCATCTTGTAGTTCAAGAGGTGTTAGTCCATCGCGGTCAAGGCCTTCAACTCCTCCTAGAGGGGCTAGTCCATCTCGAATAAGGCCAGCCAATTCATCCAACCAATCCAACAATGCAATTTCAGTTCTCAGCTTTATTGCTGATTTTAAAAAAGGAAAAAAGGGTGCAGCCCTCATAGAAGATGCTCACCAATTACGACTTCTCTACAACAGATACTTGCAATGGAGATTTGTCAATGCGCAAGCAGAGGATGTATTTTACATCCAAAATGTAACTGCGGAGGTATGACTCACTATCTTTGACTAGCTGTTTTACTCTTTGTAGCGTAGTTCTGCTTTACAGAAGAATGTGTATAGCAAATCATTTTACAAGAACTTGTTCAACGGTTCAGAAATCACTGTACAACGTATGGCACACTACTTTGTCTATATGGGAATCAATTATCAGGAAGAGGATCAATCTCCAGCAACTGCAGCTTCAGCTGAAGCTGAATTCTATTTTGAATGATCAAGTAATACTTCTCTCTTGCCTGAAACACTTATCTTTCTATTCTTTGTGCCATCTATTATTGTAGATGATACATTATAATTACCTTTTTTTTTCTTTCTTTTTTTTATATTTTCATTTTTGGTAATTTAACTTGAGATATTTATTGTGAAGTTTATAAATGAGGCAAATATACTCAGCAAGATGTTGGCCCTACATATTGAGAAGTTATGTTTAATTGTCTATGCTAGTCTGTCATAACATGTTATTCATAACTCATATTAATGATGGATATGATTATAAGTCATATGTGATGCTATTTTATTATTTAAATGATTCAACTTTCTTTTGATACTTAGTGATACTTCTTTTTTAAATTGTGGTCCTTTTACAATTAATGACACAGATGGCCTACCTTAATGACTGGGCTGTACTTGAAAGTGATCATATTGATGCCTTATCCGGGGCTGTAGAAGACTTGGAGGCAAGTACTCTTCGTCTTCCTCTAACTGGAGGGGCAAAGGTATGTGTGGTGGTTTCTGTGTCTTTTTTGTTCGATGCGTGCAAAGAGACCCTAACATCATTACTATGTTTACACTTTTACAGGCAGATATTGAACATTTGAAGCATGCTATCTATTCAGCTGTTGATGCCATGCAAGCAATGGGATCTGCTATCTGCCCTTTGCTGTCACAGGTGTGTTACTTATTTAGGAGTTCTACTGGTATGAGTTGACTCACATTTAGTATCAAATTTTTTCTTCTTCTATTGACTGTATGTTTTTTCTTCCTTATTATGATTTTCCTTTTTGATTCAATGGTAAATTCCTAAAGTGTCAAGGCTGACACCATGTTTTTCTGTGTCTGAATAGGTGGAGGGCATGAATAATTTAATTTCTGAAGTTGCTGTTGTATCATCTGGGGAAAAAGCCATGCTTGATGAATGTGAAGCACTACTAAATTTTGCGACAGCTATGCAGGTAAGAGCCATGAAATATGGCTTAAGAACTTGAGTTATGCACAACAAATCTCTTGATTTTTTATGTTGAGAACGAGCATAAATTAGTAGAAAATAAATTCCACTTGTATTTATCACATTTTACACGAAGTTTGATTTTATTTTATCACTTATGGCGATTAAACGTTAAGAATCATAACTCGTAAGTGATTATCTACAAGAACCTGGGTTGATCATAAAATAGTGCAATTTTCCTACTTAGTCATATTAATATTGTGGGGCCTTCCTCTTTGGTGTATCTTTATTTCCTGATCTAGTGGATGATGGTGTCAGCATAGCATAAGGAAAGTGGAAATTGCGGCCATAGAGTTTCCTGTTTTTGAGCTGTAGTCCCTATTATTTCACTGAAGTAATGAATAAGTTGTTGAGGAAAGTTGGGCATGTCATTATGTCAAAATGCTTCTGACTTCTGAGGGTCAAAAGTTTACACCTCTTTTCCGAGGAATTTTTTTTCTTCTCACATGTAAAGTGAAATTTTATAGCTCTTTGCTGTACTGCCGTTTAATATCTGACAATCATTGAAGTTGATTAAACCATCTCGTAAGGTGATGAATGTCTGGAGGTGTAAGCGCAAAATTTGCGACCAGCTAATGAATGTCTTGGCAACCAAAATATGTGTACTATTAATCAACCAAGATATGTGGCTTAAACAATCAACCATAATCTAGTTTGCCAGTAGTATAAGTGTTGGGGTTACAATATCAGTAGATGTTTTTATTAGAGAACCAGGTCATGATCTTCAGTTGAATATTGCCACAAGCATGACGTGTTATGCTTGTTTTTTCCACCAGAATAGAGAAGTGGAAAAAAGAGGCTAATGTAGACAAATATCTGTGACAAATTTAGGTTGTGTAAGTTGAAGTAGTTGCATGGAATGTGCTTCATCATGACCACCCTCTTGTGTCAGTTTCTAATTTTCAATATTATTTTTTGGCGTAAACAGGTTGAGGAATATAGCCTTCGGACGCATCTCATGCAGATCAAGCAAGCTTTTGTGGTAAATAAGTAACCAATCTCAGAAATTCAAACACGCATGACTCTGACCTGCTTCTATGCTAACAAGAAAGTCTTTTGCGGCGCTGCAGCCAAATTCCTGGAAACTACAATTTCTGAGACGTTACAAATGATTTAATATATTTAAAAGATTCTTGGGAATGTACGGCTGAAACTTCAAAGAATCAACACCCAAGATTCTTTACCCATTGTAAATTTTTTGTTATAGGCTTCTTTTTTCCCCCTTCCTCAAATATGTTGCAATTATTATTCCATCATCTTTTTTTTTTCTTTCTAGTCAATGCCGGTGTCCTATGTCTTCCACTTGTAATTTTTGTATCAGGCAAATGAAAAGAAAATGCAAACGGAAGGAGCAAAGTATTCCTTCCACATTTACAATTTGATTTCATCTCACAAGTACGATGATAAGCTGTAAGCAAAAAAGAGTTTTGAATTATTTTTTTAAAATGACCACTATTTTTTTCCCAAAAAGGCAATCTTGTTCTAATAAGATTGATATTTTTTTTAATATTTAACATAACCATGTATCTAAAGTTTAAATTTGAGATTCGAATTCGCGACAACAAATTATCGGATTTTGGGAGCTCACCAAAGGTAAAATGTGCTTTTAAGATTAAATGAACGTTTGCTTATGGATATATTTATTGTTCTTATTGAGTTCTCTACTAGTCCGATATGTTGAATTCTTCCTTTCCTTTAGCCTGAGCTCCTTTTCTGACATGGGATGGGATAGTGAAAAGAAACTTCGATGACAGAATTAGTGTTTGTCTTGTGTGTATTTAGTGAATGAAATATAACTTAATTCTTCATGCTCTGATGTCTGGTTATAGGAAGGAAGATCATCGAGTTGGTAACCGTCCCAACTTGTCCGATAAGGATGTTTGCTCATGATGATGGTTGGGTTGGTTGAGGTCGACTACCAATAAGCTCGGCACAATACACTTACATATATCTCTTAACAAAATGTACATATTGGGAGATAAATACCTGCTTTCTTGTAAAATATAAATGTGATCCACCTTTATTGGCTACCAGGCTTATGGGTACCATTATAAAGTAAGGTTACTAATAAGCAGATAATTACATTGAATTGTAAGGTTACCAACCCTAACATATATCATTTTCAACACTAAAGTCTAGGCAAAAGAACCTAAATAATACATTTTTAATAAAAAAATTACTAATTTGAGGCTGTTTGCAAACATATTACGAATCTGGGGCAGTGAGTCATGCCCAGATTAGGCGTGACCAGGGGGTCACGCCCAGATGAGGCGTGTTCCACCACAGGATGACACGTGTCATGAATAGATGGAGCGATGTGTATATAAACTTTGGACGGTCATAACTTTTGACTGAAATGTCCGATTGAGGCATACGATATGTCAAAATGATCGTAATTGAGAGAAGAAGGCCTAGGCAAATCCCAAGGGAATTTGGTCAAAAAAAATTTCCAAAAAATACCTCTAAGTGCCTCAAAATTATGATTTAATCTTCGAACATTTATTTTTTTTTGTTTTCTACTTTTTTAATTATTTAGTCAGTTAATTGCATGCTATTTTTTATTTTTGTAATTATTTCTCTTAATTTCGAGTGTTTTTGACATATCGTACACCTCGATCGGACATTATATATCTTTCTTTCAAATGGTCTAACTTTTGATAGAAATGTCCGATCGAGGTGTACGATATGTCAAAACGCTCGAAATTAAGAGAAGTAATAACAAAAATAAAAAATAGCATGCAATTAACTGAATAAATAACTAAAAAAGTAGAAAACAAAAAAAAATTAGATGTTCAAAGATTAAATCATAATTTTGAGACACTTAGAGATATTTTTTGGAAAAAAAATTTTGACCAAATCTCCTTTGGGATTTGTTTAGGCCTTCTTTTCTCAATTACAATCGTTTTGACATATCGTATACCTCAATCAGATATTCCAGTCAAAAGTTATGATTGTCCAAAGTTTATATACACATCGTTCCATCTATGCATAACATGTGTCACCCTGTGGTGAAACACACCTCATCTAGGCGTGACAGAAGTGACACATTATCCCAGATTTGTAATATATTTGCAAATAATCTCAAATTAATAATTTTTTATTAAAAATGTATTATTTAAAGTCCAAAAGGTAACAAACAATAGTCTCTGGACTGAACTGAACACCTAAGGTGTTGAGGTGCATGCAGATGATTCGGGGGGACATTAGCCGCAACACGCTCCTCGCCCTCATCAGTAAAGCGTGCGCCCTCGCTCACCTTGCCGAAACCCACGCGCAGCTCATCCGCACCGGTTACCAGCACGACCTCGCCACCGTCACCAAGCTCACCCAGAAGCTCTTTGATGTCGGCGCCACGCGCCACGCACGTGCACTCTTCTTCTCCGTTCCCAAACCCGACATCTTCCTTTTCAACGTCCTCATCAAAGGCTTCTCCTGTTCCCCCGACGCCTCCTCCATTTCCTTCTACACCCATCTCCGCAAAAACTCGACACTCTCCCCCGACAACTTCACCTATGCCTTCGCCATCAACGCTTCCCCCGACGACAACCTTGGCATGTGTCTGCACGCGCATGCTGTCGTCGACGGGTTTGAATCCAACCTCTTTGTCGCGTCCGCGCTCGTTGACTTGTACTGTAAGTTTTCGCGCGTGGGGTATGCCAGGAAGGTGTTTGATAAAATGCCGGATAGAGACACCGTGTTGTGGAACACCATGATTACTGGGTTGGTGAGGAATTGTTGTTATGATGATTCTATTCAAGTGTTTAAGGACATGGTGGCGCAAGGGGTGCGGTTGGATTCCACCACGGTGGCGACGGTGCTTCCTGCGGTTGCAGAGATGCAAGAGGTGAAGGTTGGGAGGGGGATTCAGTGTTTGGCTTTGAAACTTGGATTTCATTTTGATGACTATGTTTTGACGGGTTTGATTTCGGTTTTTTCGAAATGTGAGGATGTTGACACGGCGAGGTTGTTGTTTGGGATGATTAGGAAGCCGGATTTGGTTGCTTACAATGCGATGATTTCTGGGTTTAGTTGTAATAGTGACACTGAGTGTGCGGTGAAGTTTTTTAGAGAATTGCTTGTTTCCGGGCAGAGAGTGAGTTCTAGCACAATGGTTGGGTTGATTCCGGTATCTTCTCCATTTGGGCATTTGCATTTGGCTTGCTGTATTCAGGGTTTTTGTGTGAAGTCTGGTACTATTTTGCAACCCTCTGTTTCAACAGCACTCACAACTATTTACAGCAGGCTCAATGAAATTGATTTGGCAAGGCAGTTGTTTGATGAATCATCAGAGAAAACTGTGGCTGCTTGGAATGCGATGATCTCAGGTTACGCGCAGAGTGGTTTAACAGAGATGGCTCTCTCTCTTTTTCAGGAAATGATGATGACTGAATTTACTCCAAATCCAGTTACGATTACGAGTATTCTTTCAGCTTGTGCTCAACTAGGAGCGCTGAGTTTTGGTAAATCGGTTCATCAGTTGATTAAAAGCAAAAATCTTGAGCAAAACATTTATGTTTCAACTGCTCTGATTGACATGTATGCCAAGTGTGGGAATATTTCAGAGGCTTCACAATTATTTGACTCGACGAGTGAAAAGAACACTGTCACTTGGAATACTATGATTTTTGGTTATGGGCTCCATGGATATGGGCATGAAGCACTTAAACTTTTCAATGAGATGTTGCATTTGGGGTTTCAACCTTCTAGTGTTACTTTTCTTTCAGTTTTATATGCTTGCAGTCATGCTGGCCTGGTAAGAGAAGGAGATGAAATTTTCCATGCTATGGTCAATAAATACAGGATTGAGCCCTTAGCTGAGCACTATGCATGCATGGTAGACATTCTAGGACGAGCTGGACAGTTAGAAAAGGCCTTGGAATTTATAAGAAAAATGCCTGTTGAGCCAGGTCCTGCAGTGTGGGGTACATTGCTTGGTGCTTGCATGATTCACAAGGACACGAACTTAGCCCGTGTGGCTTCAGAAAGGCTATTTGAACTGGATCCAGGGAATGTAGGATACTATGTCTTACTATCTAATATATACTCTGTGGAGAGAAACTTCCCAAAGGCTGCTTCAGTACGGGAAGTAGTTAAGAAAAGAAATTTGTCAAAGACTCCGGGATGCACTCTAATTGAGGTTAATGGGACCCCACACGTCTTTGTATGTGGTGATCGTTCTCATTCTCAAACAACATCTATCTATGCAAAGCTAGAGGAGTTAACAGGCAAGATGAGGGAGATGGGGTATCAGTCAGAGACAGTCACTGCCTTGCATGATGTGGAAGAAGAAGAAAAGGAACTCATGTTTAATGTTCATAGTGAGAAGTTAGCTATTGCTTTTGGCCTTATTACTACTGAACCTGGTACTGAGATCAGGATCATCAAGAATCTTCGAGTTTGTTTAGATTGTCATGCTGCAACTAAGTTTATTTCAAAGATCACAGAAAGAGTAATTGTAGTGAGGGATGCCAACAGATTCCACCATTTCAAAGATGGGATCTGTTCTTGTGGCGATTATTGGTGAAGTTGAACAAATAATTTTTCACAAGTTAAATTATATGAGACAGACGCATCATCCATCCTTTTTGTTTCATATTCTTTACCTTATCACTGGATAATGTAAGCCAGAGTGCAGTAGCATCAGTCACTGGATGCAAGATTCTGTACTGAAGGAGCAAAGAATGAAAAGCTGGACCATAAGAATCATTTTTTAAGGACTGAATCTGCCTGCCAGTATTTGTGTTTTCCTGAAGAGTGGCTGTCTAGCTTCACTTCTCCATCAGTTTATAGTACACAAAGCATTAATTAGTTTATGATTTGCCTTGAGTTTAAGGCACATGGTTATTAGACTAGCATTAAATGGTTCTTCCATTAGAAACATGGCCTAATCAGGATCAACTGAGGGATCAGTTTCAGACAGCAGAGTGCCTAGGTGCCATTCCAGTCCTTTTCTTCCAATTTTACAATGCCTGTTTCATGGAAAATATGCTACACATAATAAGCAAGTGCTCTTATATTTCTCTCTCTTTTTTTCTTGTTATTTACTTCTTGTAGCAAGAAGAGAATGGTGTTGCTTACTGATTCAAAGTTTCATTACTCCGAATTCCAAATTAAAAAAATAATAAATGGTTTGTAAAAGCTCAAATTCTTTTAACCTGAAAGAGTCTCAGTGATTGATATTAGCTTGCATATCATCGTTCAGCAGCATTTATGCAATTTTTATGCATGATTTTGGATTAAACGCAATGAGACGCCCATTATAGAACATTAACAATATATACTAACTCACAACAATTTATAGGTAAACCTAAAACTTTGATTTCCTTTCCAATCCTTGGGCAGTTTGAGCCAAAACAATTACTAACCAATACATCATCCAGCACATTTACAAAGATGAGAAAACTGCGCACTTACCAATTTCACTCTCTCTTTTCATCCTTGTACATCTAAACTTTGTAGTTCACGCATCATACAGCACAATCAAGAATTTACATTTACATACATCTTTAAAAGATGTTCACAAAAGGATACTATAGGAAAACCAGTCTTTCAGCAGTTGATTCCACATAGCTTGGTATCAGGTCCCTTAGTTTTTAACACAAATGGGTCAATTCTTACCCAAAGCAAGGAGAAAATGGAAGCCAATAGTACTGACCATATAACAACTATGGTAGGCGTGCGGTTTTGGCGACCCATCAAACCTTTAAGGAATGGATACAGATGGACAATCACCCAAAATGAAAAGAATAGTTTTCCAAATAGAGGTCCCCAAGATTGGTACCCATTGTTTATGGCATCTGAGATTCCAGCAACAACTCCAACAATGTTGATTATTAAGATAGTGGTTGGAGGAATCAAGAGAGTAGTCCACTTAAAGGTGTATAATTCTCCAAATTCTTCATCATCTGCTGCCTTGGATGTAACAGTGAAGTTGGTGTCAATTCCAGCCAAAACCTTCAGAAGACCTTGTATGACTGCAAAGAGGTGAGCTGACACACCACCAATGACCCAAAATTGCTCATTTCTCCACCATTCCTCAATGCTCACTCCACTCCATTTCAACTCAAGAAGACCAGTTGCAATGATTGAAGAGAATAGAGCAACGAAGTACAAACCAGCAAAAGTGCTTATCTGGATCATCATCAATCAACAATAATTTTTATAAGAAAAAAAAACCTTGGCATCCATTCTATGAATAATTTTGGATTTAACATTATGGAAATATGGCATGATATAATTTCAAAAGCATGGTATGTCTAACTCATTTAGTAGCATGAAGGGAATAGAATAATGTTGATACCGGTGGCATGATGAATTTATCAGTGAGTAAACAGACAGCCGGAAGAACACAGTAGGCGACTAGAGGTATGGAGGTGAAGGGGTAGACAGTTGTGTTTGCGTAGGCAAATCGCTCAAGCCACTTCAGCTTCCCTTCCTTATAACCATACCATAAAGGGCAATGACGACTGAAGAAGATCTCAATGGAGCCAAGTGCCCAACGAAGCACCTGGTTAAGCCTATCTGACAAGTTGATGGGAGCAGTACCCTTGAATGCTGCTCTCTTTGGCATGCAATAAATGGACCTCCAACCACGGCAATGCATCTTAAAACCTGTTAGAATATCCTCTGTAATAGACCCGTAAATCCAACCTAGCTGCATATTTGGAAAGCAAAATAACATGGATGAGCTGATTTTCATAGTGTGAACAAAATATGGTAAGATATCAAGGATCTCTAGGCTGTCGTTGTTGGTGTTACCTCAATTCCCCATTCAGTTTTATCTTCATATCCACAGCTGATTACATGAATAGCTTCTTTAAGTTGGCTTGCTGGACTTGCGGAAGGAGGCACACCACCCTCTTCCATCAAGGTTGAAGTCACAAAAATTGATGACAGCCCAAATTTCTTTTCAAAATTCATCTGGGACATCAGCACCTCTTTGTCATCATCCATTCCTATTTAGACATGTCACATGGGTTAGAAAAGGTCAAATTGAAATATATGTGGATTGAAGTTACTGTCAACATTGATGATTAGGAATATGAGAACCTCTAAGGCTTGCTGCCTCTCCATTTGCATCATTCCCTTCGTACTTAACCTTCTTGCGCTTTCCAAAACATGGGCAGCAGTCACAGCTTACCATTTTTGGACGCTTGGGACCCTTGGGAGGATTGTAGCCATATAAAGCTTGCCTCCTGAACACACACCCTGTGCCAACATATGCGGGACCCTGAATACCATCTAGACCCTTCATGTTAATCTGTAGAGACAGAAAGAAATGGAAATAGTTAATATTAGCTTACGATACTAAAAAAACCAATCAAATGCTTAGAAAAAAAGGTAATGCTATGCTGATGCTGTGTTTCTTGCAGTGACTTACATCAAAGAAAACCGTGTTTCTATTGGCATAACGATCATGCCTATCAATGCCATCAAATCTTTGAGGAAATTGGACATAGCAGACCTTCTTCCCAGTTTGGGGGTCCATTAAGAAGCACATGGCCTCTCGAGCAGCCTTGCAGTTATTAACATAATGATCACAGTCCAAGTTCAGCATGAAAGGAGCATTTGTGAGCACAGCAGAGACCCGAATCTGCAAATTACAGCAATAATTGGAAGTGTCAAGTAATCGTGTCTCATATAAAGGTGAATGGACATCATAGGAACAACAAAAACTGCTCAAAAAACTCTACCAAAGCATTCATAGCACCAGCTTTCTTGTGGTGTTGGAATCCAGGCCTTTTCTCCCGGGAAACATAAACAAGACGAGGAAGCTCATTTCCTTCAGTATCATGACCTCCACTGTGACCAAGAAAGACTTGAATCATACCAGGATGATCCTTAGTATTGTTTCCTGGCCATGGTGTCCCATCCTGCATAATCCATCCCCCTTGAGGAACCTTCTGAGCTTTTGCCACAAGTGCATTGATCCTAACCTTAAACTCTTCATATTCTCTCTGTCAAACGCACAATTAACTTTGAATAAGCTCTAAACTTACTTCTAAACTCCATTTTTTCAAGTACTAGTCTGATAGATATGATACAAACCTTCATAGCTCGACGCTCCTTAACAAAGGTGGGCTGCACCTTGTCCTTGAGGTAATCAATTTTCTCACTGAAGTACATCTCTGGTGCTCTAGGTTCTATAGAAAATTTCTTGCAGAATGGTACCCACTTCCTAGCAAACTCCGCAGTTTCTGACAGGGCTTCAAATGTACACATTGAAGCTCCATCATCAGAAATGTAACACGATATCTTAGCAACTGGGTAATCCATGGCTAAGATTGAAAGAACAGTGTTGGCTGTAACCAAAGGAGGTTCCTTCATGGGATCCACAGTACTAACAAAGACATCCACTGGAGCAAGCATGTTGGGTTCACCTTCACGCTCATACCTAATGAACAACTTTTTGATCAGCAATGAAAGTTCAAACTTTGGGATTTCAAGTTAACAGAACAATGTTACTATAGCAAGAGTGAAGGTTTCTTTTACCTGATTGAAAGACGATCAAGGTATGTTTCTCGATCAATGGGATACCATTTGGGAAACTGATCAAGGATCCATGAAAAAGCAAACCAGATTTCACATATAATGGAAGTTAGCCACAGTCCCAGTGCATCATGTACAGGATTCATAAGTCTATATCGAAGGAAGAAGGCAAGGATAACAAGCCGTGCCACGATCACCATCCTATATGGATTCACTTTGCTGGATGCTATTGGTACCTTCCTTGACAATGGTTGCCTTGCTTCATCTAACCTGCACAAATTCACATTGTGTATATATATAACAGTTACTTTCTTTCCATCATTCAATAAATTAAAGTTAATTAGCAGATTCTGCATCACAGTTTCCTAATTGTAGTACTATCTATAAGCATACATGGCTGCATCTGGATCTTCATCAGGTTCAGGCCCCAGATTGCCTTGTTGCAACTTCCAGTCATCCATTCTATCCTCTTTGGCTTCATCCCATTTTCCATTTCCTGCTTTGATCACAGCATGCCACATATTGTAACTAAATTTCACCATGTTGAAGAAGACTAAGAAAATTAAACATTTCAAGTTGTACTTGAATTAATGCCAGAAGTGAAATTTTCTATAGCTATAACAGCCTGAAACTAACATCAGCATAATCCGTTTTGTAAGTGTACATCAATGTTTAAGAGTTGAGGCTATAAACTACTTCTTACGAGGATCAGACGCGGGATATGGGTGCACTCGATTTTGCAGTGAAGAAGCCAACATCTGATCCCCATAATGAGATGCTATTGGGAACTCCCCACTAACCTGCATCCATGAAAACTTTTTATGAGTGTCTATTGAATATAGGAAGCTTTATAGAGTGGTAATGTTTTGAAAATCTTACAGGCCGAGAGCGACCACCAACAATAACAGCTGGGAATTGAGCATTCTCATCATCTTCAGGACCTCTTCCGTAGCTCATCTTCCCATGCAGCATGGCTTCAGCAGAATGGTTATGCTTGTTCTGCTCCTCTATGTTAAATTCATGTTCAATATCATCCACATCCTCCTCATCATCATCTCCCTCAACCCGCGGGCTCCCTAATGAGTATAATCAAAACACAATGAATTATCAGTTCCCTCAAACCAATTAAACCATGTAGTAACAATTAAATGCATTGAAACTAATGCATGAGAAGGGATGCATTTGAATAAACAACTCAACCAAATGCTTATTGAGTAAATGTTTATTATGTAAGCACTAATGTATAAGTTGTTTCTATAATCTATCAGAGGAAATATAGTTAAATTGTTTTCATGTAAGTTCCAAAAGCTATATATTTTCGTAAATTCTCCCAAATAGTTACACAAATATTTATAAGTCTGACTAATTAAGAAGTGAATATATTCTTCCAAACACGTTAAGGCCTTTTAAAGTTGCTTAAAAGATTTGTACCTTTGAGACGCTTGTATCTGGTCTTGCACTGTGGACAAACTTGTCTCCCTTCTCTTCTTTCGTATTCATAGCATGGCCGGCACGCTGGAAAACCACACTCATTGCAGGCCACAAACAAGTCTCCATCGACCGTGAGTCCCACACCATCGCCACATATCTCACACACCTGCCCATCCAAGTTCTTCAAAGGCTTGTGCTGCACCAAAACAATACAATATATATTAATCAACTTTTATTTTTGTACTCTGTTGGAATCGAAAACAAGTGTCATCAGTAGATTTACAACAACGGATCACGCACTCTACTACGCCAACTAAGATTGACTCCTTTGGTGTATTAATCTACGAAAACGAGCACAACTGATGAACTAAATACCCTTTTTCTGAATTTTTTTGCTAGTAGCTTTCATGTATGGTTATTACTACTACGTACAACAATATTACCTCTTCATGGCCATGAATGACAACTAGCTCGTTGCGATTGTGAGAACCAGCGACCAGTCCAGCGCTGGCTTCCATCTTGGTGGTGACTGGTGAATGGGACAATGTGACACAACAATAATAGTAAGTGGAGTGGTGAGGTTGAGACTTGAGAACAAGTTTATGTTTTATGAGGAACACTGAGGCTTGTAGGTTTTGTTTTGGTGTGTTCACCTAATTAATGTGTCCACTTAAGGGGCTGCTGCATGCTGTTGGTTGCAGGGTCTCCATTGCCTTGAAGTTAAGCTTCTTCCTTCTTTTTTTTCAACCACCGTCTCCTTCATGCAATCATCAACAATGACAACACGTTGGTGAGGTGTGTCTCTTGCGCTTCGTTGCTTCTGTATTTTTTCTTCTTGCCTCCTTATTTTTCAAGAAGCTTGATCATCATTGCATCCGTTGTTCTATACTTTATAAAAAAGACTAGTTGGACAAAATATTTAAGTTGGTTTCTAATTATTTTTTATTAGTTCAAATATTTGTAAGACGGTATAGTAAACAATTATTTTTAATAATTTTTGACTTTTTTTAAAAGTTACTTAAAATATTATCTTTTAAAATTTTAATTTCTATTTTTTTTATTTTTTCTTTTTATTTTTAATATTTTTATCAAATTTTCTATTATCTTTTTAAAATAATTACGATTTTGTTACTTTTATGTTATTTTATACTTTTTAATGATTTTAATATTTAATTTTATCAAATACTTACAATTTAATAAATTAATTTTTTAATTTCTAACTAACATTTCAATTAATTTTATCAAATATAATCATATAAAAATGCTACTATCAATCCTAGTTAGTGTGCATTAACATTCAACACCAAAAAAATAAACTAAAAAAATTATTGAATATTTTTATTTTTCAAAATTTAACTTAAAAATATTGTCCTAATTTATCATTTAACTTATATATATGAGGGAGTAGTGGAAAAAATATGAGAGAGAAAAAAAAATTGTTTTTTTTAAATTAAATTATAAAATATGATAACATCTTTAAATTAAATTTTGAAAAGAAAAAAAAAACCAATAATTTTACAGTCCAATTTTTTTTTTATTAAATGCTAATGGAGTTAATTAAACTAAGGTGCGAATACTAGCATTCTATATATATATATATATATAATAGAGACGTTAAATCTAAAAGTACTATTATTATGTTTTCACCATGATTTTAATACTAAATTTTACTGTGATTTCTAATGAAAACTTCTTATTTATTAATTTTTAATCATTATTTATAAAGTAGACCCCTATTTTTATGTGTACGTTATAACAATAACCCTTTTTATCTTTAAAAAAAAACATTATCCATTTTTACATAAATCCACTTGTAACTCATCAGGTTTTGCTTGTTCGATAATAATGCCTGGGAATTATCTACTTATTATTGACATTCTCTATAAGAAAATATATGAATATTCCCTGAAGATTAGGCGGGCATTAGACCAGAAAAAGGTACACCTAACATCATCATAAGTTCATAACTAGAAAATGTTTTGCATCTTCTATAGGAAAATGCAATTATATGCTTATCATAGGATATTTATCTACTTATCTATTGACATTTTCTAGATTAGGCATGAATTTATTTTTATTGTTGTTGAAAACGTTAGTCATGTATTAAACCAGAAAAACGTGTGTTCACCCAAAATAAAGAAATAAATGTTTTTGATTCGTATAAATATAGTTAAATTTAGTTTCGATCATTTAAAAAAGTTTCATCATCTTTTTTTTTTTTTAAACGAAGATTCATTAGCTTTAGTTCTCATAAATTTAATTTGTTTTTTAAATAATCTTTATCATCTCTTACACCTAATTATATTACTCAAATGCTTCCCCAATTATTGGCATGACATAACTAAATACATATCAAATCACCATTAAGTTCTAACAAATTATTTTTAAAAAATTGTAAAGATGAAAATCAACCAAAGAAATTTCGGAACACTAAAACTGAAGTTAGTTACCTAAACATATTTAAATCATAAAATAAAATAGGGTACACATAACGTGTTGCTTGCTGACCGAAAAAAACATAACGTGTTGCTTTCGGGACTACGTTCTGTTCACTCGTGCGAGTATAAACACGTTAGTTTTCTTCGAACGCAAGCACTTCAAAACTAAGCTACCTTCAAATCGTTAGGTCCATAAGTTGAAGCCTCTACATCTTTAGGTTACAATAACTAGCGTTTGAGCTAAAGCTACACATAAGCAGCATCCAGAAAGAGGCACTACTTGTTCCCCTAACCATATTATTAGGCAGGCATAATCAGGAAAATTGACGGGTTTCCTTCCAAAACCTTTGTCAGGACCATGTGCTTCTTGTCTTGATCAAGGTATGGATAATGGACCCTTCTACCAGTCACCAACTTGACATGCACTGGATTGAAATAGAAGTATGCAAATATTGCTGTCAACTTCAAAAATTAAATGAGCATAAATTAACCACGTGCGATCGTTCTTTTATGATATATGATGTATCCCTTCAGAAACTTGTGTTGAAAAAGCCAAAGCTGCCTCTATAATTAAAATTCTCGTGAATTTATATGCTATTATTGCACATGAATTATACAATTATACAATGCTCGGAAAATTTTCCAACTCGGACCAATACAAGTTACTCACAATATCCATTCTACAATTAGAAACTAGCGTGGAAGTTTTCGGTTATGCTTGGGCACTAACGGAGACTTCATCTGCAGCTGACTTGTCTCTTTTCTTTGGTGGTTCTTGAGTTTTCTGCACAGCAACTTTATTTGGAACCAAAATTATGAAGATGTTTCTGTCACGGAAGTTTTTTGTCTCCTCTATTCCAAGCTGCACATCACCCCAAGTGTGGTTTGGATATAAAATTCAAGCAGGTAATAAGAAATGTCTCCAATGACCATAAATGTAAATCCAACGTACAAATGAAATCAAAATGGAAATAACAAATGAAATGGTGACTGAGAATTATTAAAGTGTAATAACAAGCAAGGGAGTATTACCAGCATAACATCCCAGGACCTACTTGGCTACTTAAAGTCAAATTCTTTTTTTGGTTGTTGTTAGAAAATAGTCAGGTTTTTAATGCCTAAGAAACATGATAATCATAGCACAGCAAAGTGACATGGCATACCTCCCCAACATCATTCTGAAAACGTGTAATAAGCGCAATAGCCATATTCCTGAATTCATTTTCACGACCCTTAAGGTTTACTATGACCTTAACCTGCAGGAATTGATCCCAATGATTTCAATACATTAGTGTATGTGCAGGTGCATGTGCTTAATATGACATAACAATATAATTCATGAAACCTTGTCACCATCTTTCAAAAATTTCTGTGCAGCTTTCAAACGCACTGAATAATCATGTTCATCTATGTTGTATCTGTTAAAATAAGGTACAAAGAATTAGTAAAAGAAGGCGTAGTCACCTATGATTGTTCTACTAAAAAAAACCAAGCATAACTACAACACAGCTCATGAAAAATCAATAGTTACAACTGCTCTAATTAAGTTTATGTTATCAACGGAAGAAAAAAGTAAATTAAAGCATAATTTTTTATACATCTAAATGATACTACAACAGCAGTTTTATATATCTTTATAGTGTGATGCATCACATAAAACTTCCTCTGTTTATCTTCGAGAAAGCATGACTAAACAAACTCCTCTCAATGCATCCTGGCCTAATTGATCCCAAGATCACAGCCAAGAAACAAGATATTAATGATAAAATGCCTAACTTGTGCAATTTCTTTTCTATATTACTTTCATCTAGTTACCTAAAATAATAGACACCATGATTAGGAGCAGAAACAGGAGTGTCTACAAGAAAAAAAGTTGTGGTATGCTGGCAAAACTAAATCAAGAAATGGGCAGTGTACAAAGGCTAGGAGATAGGAACATAGCTCTAAAATTTTTGCAAGGGTTAAATATATTTTTGGTACCTATAAATGAGCAAATTTTGGTTTTAATCCCTAATTTTTCTCTCCTTTGATTTTCATCCTTCTAAAATTTAAAATCATAGTTTTTGGTCTTTATAAAATGAGTGAATTTTGGTTGTGGTTTCTATTTTTTCCCTTTGGTTTTAGTCCCTTCAAATTTGGAAATCATTGTTTTTAGTCCAACATTCATTTTAAGACAAATAAATAGCATTCATTTTAGGTATAGAAGAAATTTTGGGAGTCACATGTTGACATGACACCACATACACATTATTAGGTGTCACCTGGGATGACCATGTAACCTTTTGCTAAACACATAAGTAGTATCGAAGAAGAGAGTTAGGAGGAACATGGAAATGTAAATGATATATAGGACAAGATGGCTGAGGGGATTAGGAAAATAGCAAAAAAAAGACTCTTGGAGAGTCAAGAGGTTGGGGATCTAACAATAAAAAATCTTGGTGGTGTATTGAAGAGTCCAAAATAAAGTTAAGAATGCTAAAAATTGGGGAAGCAAGTGTTAGCTGGGAAAGAAACCCAAAAAGTGGTGAGCGAGGTGAAAGTTAGAGCTCTTGAAGGGTTATACCAACCCTTAGACACCAAAGATGGTAAGAGGGACTAACAAGATTGTTAAAGGAATGAAAAGAAAGTCAAGTCAAGAGACTTTGGTCAAGCAAAGCAGTTGGAATGGATAATATACTCATTGAGGTATGCAAGAGTCTAGGTGAGAAAGGTATTAATTGGCTCACAAAGTTGTTCAATGACACCTAAGAAAATTTCGGTGGAGGAGTACTTTAATCCTTATTTATAAGAACAAGGAAGATATATACAAAATTGCCCAAATTATAAGGGGATAAAGCTTATGAGTCATACTATGAAGTTATGAAAAGGGTAATTAAGTGGAGAATGGAGACTAAGACAAGAGACTCATGGGACTAAAAATCAATTTGGTTTTATGCCTAGTTGATCAACCATGAAAACAATTTACTTGTTACAACATTTAATGGAGAGAGATGGAAGATATAAAAAAAGATCTAGATATGGCCTTCATTGATTTGGCAAAGAGTGCTAAGAGCCTAAGAAAGGTATTGTGGAAGGCCATAGAGAAGAAAGGAGTTTGTGTTTATATATATATTCGAGCAATCAAGGATCACAACTAGTGTAAGAACACAAAGCAGGGGTCACATCAATTTTTCCTATAACTTTAGGACTGAACTAAAGGCCAAGTTTGAACCCTTATCAATAAAGTTAGAGATGCAAAGATGAGCTTTGAAAGCTCATGGTTTTTGCTTTAGTCGAAGGCAGAGTATATGGAATGAAAGTTTAGCACGAGACACAACAACTGTAGCATACAAGTAAAACTTGGAGATTAAACTTCACCACAAATCACATGTTTTAAGTATCTAGGGTCCATCATATAGAACAACAGAATAGAGGAAGATGTAAACCACGGGATTCAATTGAGATGGAGAAAATGGAGGAGTGCTTTGGGTATCATTCTGTGACAAAAAGGTACCAATCAGGCTCAAAGAAAGATTTTAGCACACAACTATAAGATTTGCAATGCTGTATGGAACTGAATGTTGGGTGTAAAAAAGCTAAGAGAATAAACTCGATGTAATAGAAATGAACAAGTTGACAGACGAGTGGACATACTAGACAAGATAAGATTACGAATGAATCCATTAGAGAAAAGTTAAGAGAAGAAACAGTAGAAACTCGCCTTAGGTACATTGGACATGTGCAGAGAAGACATGTAGAAAGGTAGCCCAATCAATGGAGACAGAGGAAAGAGTGAGAAAATCTATGTAAAACCATTAAAAAGGATTTAGAAGTCAATAGACATACAAGATAAGATTAGGAATGAATCCATTAGAGAAAAAGTTAAGAGAAGAAACAGTAGAAACTCGCCTCAGGTACGTTGGACATGTGTAGAGAAGACATGTAGAAAGGTAGCCCAATCAATAGAGACAGAGGCAAGAGTGAGAAAATCTATGTAAAACCATTAAAAAGGATTTAGAAGTCAATAGTTTGTCCATAGACATAAGACAAAATATTACGACATCATTTGATCCATGTAGTCAACCTCACCTAATAGGAAAAGGCTTGGTTATTGTTATTGTTCTTCTAGTTTCTTAAAAGTAAGTAATGAAAATAATTAACTTGAACAAATGAATAAAATGCCTTTCAGGAGAACCTATAGTTAACCTAAGACAAACTATAGATTGCATGGGTCTGTCAACAACCTGGTCTAATGGCTTGCTTATTGCAATACCATTTTTTGGTCTCAAGTTCAAGGCAAGACAATCCCTTCACTCAACCAAACGCATGGCAATAACATAATATACTTTTCAGAGTTCTAACCCTTTACCTATTAAAAATATAAAAATATTAATAAAAGTAATATTTTGATCCATAATTAAGAAATCCAAAAGAACAAGAGTCCAGAACTAGCTTAGGACATTACCCCATTTTGAGCTCCTTCAAATCCATTCGATTAGCTACATTTAAAAGACCACTTGGTCAGTAATTTATTGTTTGTTCTGAGTTCTGTAAATGATTAGAATAAAATATCAATGCTAACCAGCACTTTTCTTCTGCTGTTCTCGTTTCTTCTTTTGCTGTTCATATCTATATTTGCTGCAAAGAAGACAATATAAGAATCACTTATTTACAAGGTCCAACCGTGCTCAAAGCATAAGTATACAAGTGCCCAATCATGTCAAATGGAAGTAGAACTAGGTATGGCCTTTCACAAAGATTCATTTAACTATGTCAAGCAAAAGTCAAGTGCAAATGTCTTTCATGAACAACTATATGTATGTGAATTAACCTCCCTATTGATTCCCAATTACATTACTTATTGCTCAATCATGTCTTCACAACACCCCCCATCCCAAGCAAATATAGAAACAAAGCATCCATTTATAGACCACTGAATGCAAACAATACTCCCACCTTCACCACCACTATCCCCTACCTCATAAAAATTGGAACCGAGAAGCAAGAAAAAAAACTGGATACCAATTTTTTTTATTTGTCTATCAATCCAATTCAAATTACTTAATTTCAATTATTGTTGAACATGTATGCAGGCAGGTCATTAACTGCTAAATTATCAATAGATGCCCAAAAATGACTGTTCAACACAGATATATGCACACCCTTATTCGACCACTTTATACAGCCAGCCATCAACCATCAGTACGTTGATACTGGATTTAATGAGCATAAATAAATAAATAATTCAATGTATGAAAGAAAACTAAACAAGCAGAGTTTTTTTTTTCCTGAGGATACACAAAGTTCATACCTGTAATCCATTATTCTAACAACAGGAGGATCTGCATCTGGGGATAATATTACCTGACCAAAAAAGGAGAGAAAATAAGTTTATAAATTCTCGTCACAAGCAGCCCATGTTCCAATGTAGGTGCAAAAGAAACTAGCCACTGAATCTACTCTGAACTGACTTGAAGCAGTTAGGGTGTATTTATTTCCTGTTTTCTTTTTTTAATTACAAAATTGTCACCTTATTTTCAATTTGTTACCTGTTTTCAAAGATATGTAAAGGTAACAGAGAAGAAGAAAAAGTTGTTTTCAATGTTTCCTGTACAAATCTTTGAAACAGAAAACCATTTGAAAACAATATGGCATTTTATAATTAAAAAGTGAAAACAGAAAATAAAAGCACAAGTAACTGGCCGTCTGCCCCCCTTAGGTTTTCAACACCATAGTAAAATGACTTTCGATCACTTTTAGGTATGATATCTGTCTATGTTTAAATTATAGGAAGCACTTCCTTTTTATTTATTTATTATCCTTTTATCTTGCAGAAACTATGAAACATAGTGTTAGTGTGTAACTAAATAAGTGTGACCATAAGAAAATAAACAAACAATAGCTACCCTAAGAAGTCAAAACGACACATACATTTGTAGATAAGTAGATAACTTAAACTAATTGAGCTGAAATTCAACTGCAGAACATAAACAACTAAAGATTATGCTTCTGAATGCAGTCAATCCACCCCAAACCATGTCATGGTAGCCAACAAATAGAAGGAATATTTAATAGAGATGCAGCAATAGCAAGGAAAAGACATGATACCAAGTCAAGTTCGACATCTTCAGCCATTTGAATGGCGTCATCAATTGACACTACTCCGACCTACAAAGACATAACAAATTCAGAACCCTCCGCCAGCTGCAGACTGAATTAGAACTTGTAAAAAGTAGTAGCTTTGTTCACACGTGCTTCTGTAGCGAATAAAATTGCACGAGAATGGAAAAGAGAACAAACCATATTCTGGCTCTGATCAATAAGCCTCACGGTATCTGACCTATTTCAAATCAAAAGCAATCTTAATGAAGAAATTCCAATGGAAGCACAAGAGAGAGAGGAATTGAGGAGGAAGGAGTAGAGTACCTGAGAGTGGAGAGGTCGAGAGCTTTATCGTCGTCGTCAGAATCGGAGGACTTGCGGAAGCGGGAGTCGTTGGGGGAGCGGGGAGGGCCGCCGCCGCCGCCGTAGTAGCGGGCGGTGACGTAGGAGAGAGAGGTAGTGGAAAGAGAAGAAGAGTCGAATTTGAGGGAATAGGGATTGGAAAGGGGAAGGCCGAAGAGTTTGGAATCAGAAGAAGAGAAGAGAGTCGGAAAGTGAGAGAGTTTGAAGGGGAAGGTGGTGATGCCAGCCATGGCGCGTGGACCCTTCCTTCACGCTTCAACTCTGGCGCATATCTCTTATCCTAAAGTGTGGACTGCTTTGAAATCGAAACAGATACTCACTTTATAATTTATATTTAAATAAATAAATATTTTTATGTGAAACAGCATCAGGACCTTTTAATGTTTTTTTTTCTACCATAAAATTGATAATGCATAATAAATTTTAATTATCATTAATCTCTATCATAAAACTTAACCTAATATTTTTGATAAGTCTATTCTTTTATTCACGTCTTTTTTTTTAATTCAGAAAACTTAAATTCAAAACCTTATTTAATATTAAAACTACACTTTTTTTTATGATTATTAACACTTGTTGATAACCTTTTAAAGTCTAATGTATAAGTCTGTTGTCTTTTGGTATATCTTTTTTTTTACAACATATAATTTTTTTAGAGAATAAGTAATTTCAATAAAAATAATCAAGTTTATTCATAAAAATTGATCCAATCAATAAAAATTACACATATCTCAAAAGAATGTGAATTCAAAATTTATAATTGATGTAAGAACTTTGTTGATAAATATTTATAAACATTCATTTTAATCTTCACACATGTTCTTACCTTAACTAACCCTTAAGAGTTCAACTAACCTAAAATGTAAATAAAAAAATTGTGTTCAAGTTAAACATGATTATTATGGACAGTAATTTTTTAAAATATTATCTATTTAATTAACTAAGTTAGATCTCTTGTGAGATTACAACTTTACATCATTTAGTAAAAATATTAATAACATATAACTTAATACATTTCTTTTATATATATTTTCTTATAAAATTTATTAATAACTACAAAATCCAGATTAAATACAATAAATAAGATTTACAATATTTGTATTTTTATTAATTTTAACATATAAACAATGTTTTGCTAATATTTGTTTCTATAAATATTTAGTAGAAAAACCTTTCATGACCATAAAAAATCATTTATAAATTATTAGATAGTAAAAATATATTAAAATAATATAACATTTCTTATCAATATAAAATTAACATGAGGATAATAATATATATTGCTAAATATAAAGACAATAAAAATATACATAAATGTTGGATCTTGAACAGAAAGAAAGATGTTTTTCGCGAACAATAAGAGTTCAAGAGAAAATAGCATTATAGACGAAAAATCATTTAGAGTTAGTCTCAACTTAGTTCCTAAATAGAGGAAGTATTATCACTTTAGTAATTGAATTCAATGAAAGTAAAAACAACATATTAATTTTAAAAATTCACTTTATAGACTTTGAAGATTGTTAAATTGTGTAATTTAATTTTCAAATTATTGTTAGGTTGTTATATTTTATTATTATTATATTTGAACAGGAATTAAGATTATATCAATTTGTTATTATTTCGTATTATTAACAATTTGTTGAAACTCTTTCTTATATATAAGAACCTCACCTTGAGGAAAAATATAGAAAAGAGAATGAGTGAATGAAATTATAAATAAATAAATGAAAGCAGTTATTTAGTTGTATCTGATTTTTAACGTAATATCAGAGCTTTACCATAAGATTACTTTACCATAAGATTATTTTACCTTTCTTCTTCACATTTTCAAATATTCTGATTCTGAAATACTCAACCATCCATCTCCTTCTTAACCTTTACCTTCTTCGATTATTCTACAAATTATGATTATTGTAATCATGAATTTCATCTTTACCCCACATAACCTTTGTGTCTTTGGTCCCAATTTGAATCATTTTTTTGCACTGATCATGCATCTTGTTCTTGATTCAAGCTTTTGTTCATGATTTCTGCATCTGTTGTCTCTGTTAGTGATCCTATTTCTGATTCGCAATTTCGTCCTTGCTCATGCTTCTTACCTTTTAGGCTTGTTTTGATGATTGTAGCTTCTGCCATGTGTGGTGGTTAAGCACTGTTCCTTTGTTTGCTTCTAGCCATGGTGGTTAAGTACTATTTTAGCTTCTGCCATAGATGATTAAGCCTTGATTACTTTTGTCTTGAGTGATTAAGCATTGTTTAACTTCTACTCTTTATGATTCTTGATTTGCTAGAGTAATTCTCCATGTACTATTCCATTTGAAGGTCATTAATGTGAAATCAATTGCATTGTTCTAAATCTTTCACAAATCAACCCTGAAGTCTATTGATCTAAACATATGATTGTTCTGAATCTCTTCGCATATCTCAGTTCTTTTTCTACCTCACATAACCAAAACACTTATTATGGACTATCCTGAAACACTTTCTGAACCTATTGCTAATCAAAGTCATTATTGGAAGAGTGTTTGAAAAAAACAATTGATAAGTTGTGCATGATCAATATTTATACACCAACTTGAAAAGAATATTGAATTGTATAATTTAAATTTTAAATTATTATTAGGTTGTTACATTTTCTTATTATTATATTTGAATAGGAATTAAAATTATATGAATTTATTATTATTACGCATTATTATCAGTTTATTGAAATTCTTTTTTATATATAAGAACCTCACAAACTCACGTTGAGGAAAAATATATAAAAGAGAATAGAATGAATGAAAAAAAAATTATTATTCCAATTTATCCAAATATAATTTTTAACAAAAGATCAATTCTCCTTGTCATTCACTATTTAACATGAACCATAACATAGTGACATATGCAACTGGTTGAGTTATCTTGGCTACTAACACTGACACTGGGATAGCTGAACTTATTTTCTTTCCCTCGATATTTTTGTTTTTCATCGTGTCATTATGAGCAATGCCACAACGCCAACCTAATTTTGAATGACAAATACTTTATCGTGATTTTGCTAATTCAAATGTTATTGAAAAATATAGGCAACATAAGCATAGGTGTTGGATGCATGAAAAGAAAACGACATAATTTTCTCCGGGGAATTGATAAAGTAGCGGGAACAAATGTTTTTTTTAATCAAAACACTAATCACATCACATTAAAAACCCAAACTGTATAAAAATTACATTTATCTCAAGCTCCATCTCTGAAATTCACATGAAACTAAAAAAGACCTTATTCACGATTCATGAAACTTTACATCATTAAAACTTACATTATTAAAGTTACATATCTGGCAGAGCACCTAATAATAAGAAAGAAGCAAACCAAAGTTGAAATTAGTCATATTCCACAAGCTTAGTCAACTTCTTCAATTTTAGGTCCAGCAGCACCAGCAGGCATGTCATCGCCCATAGGAACATCTCCACCAGGTCCAGCAGCAGCACCACCACCACCCTGGTACATCTTAGCAATGATGGGGTTGCAGATCCCTTCCAACTCCTTCTGCTTGTCCTCAAACTCATCCACTTCGGCCAACTGGTTCCCCTCCAACCACTGTATCGCATCCTCCACAGCCTTCTCAATCTTCTGCTTCTCATCCGGGCTCAGCTTCCCTCCTATCTTCTCATCCTTTATCGTGTTCCTCATGTTATATGCGTAATTCTCAAGCGAGTTTTTAGCCTCCACTTTTTTCTTCACCTCTTCATCCTCTGCCTTGTACCTCTCTGCATCCTTCACCATCTTCTCAATCTCCTCCTTGCTCAACCTACCCTTGTCGTTTGTGATCGTGATCTTGTTCTTCACACCAGCAGTCTTATCCTCTGCAGAGACATTCAGAATCCCATTAGCGTCGATGTCAAAGCAGACATTGATCTGAGGCACTCCTCTTGGTGCTGGAGGGATCCCTGTAAGCTCGAACTTCCCGAGAAGATTGTTGTCCTTTGTTCTAGCCCGTTCTCCTTCAAACACTTGGATCAACACCCCGGGCTGGTTATCAGAATAGGTTGAGAAAATCTGCTCCTTCTTCGTGGGAATAGTTGTGTTCCGTGGAATCAGCACAGTCATGACACCACCAGCAGTTTCAAGACCGAGACTGAGTGGTGTAACATCCAGCAGCAATAAATCCTGAACCTTCTCGTCTCCTTCGCCGCTCAATATCGCGGCCTGAACAGCAGCACCGTACGCAACAGCTTCATCGGGGTTAATACTTTTGCAAAGCTCTTTCCCGTTGAAGAAATCCTGCAAGAGTTGCTGAACCTTGGGGATCCTAGTGGAACCTCCAACAAGCACAACCTCATGAACCTGACTCTTGTCTATCTTCGCGTCACGCAAACACTTCTCCACCGGCTCCATGCACTTCCTGAACAAATCCATGTTCATCTCCTCAAACCTAGCTCTCGTAATTGTAGCATAGAAATCAATCCCTTCGTATAGAGAATCGATTTCAATAGTTGTCTGCGCTGTAGAAGAGAGCGTTCTCTTGGCTCTCTCACACGCTGTCCTCAACCTCCTCAACGCTCTAGCATTCCCACTAATATCCTTCTTGTTCTTCCTTTTGAATTCAGAAACAAAGTGATTCACCATTCTGTTATCGAAATCTTCACCTCCAAGATGCGTATCACCAGCAGTGGCCTTCACTTCGAAAATCCCTTCCTCGATGGTCAATATCGAAACATCAAAAGTACCACCACCAAGGTCAAAGATAAGCACGTTCTGTTCACCTTTTCTCTTAGCTTTTTTATCCAACCCATACGCAATAGCAGCAGCGGTGGGTTCATTGATGATCCTCAACACATTCAAACCCGAAATTGCCCCTGCGTCCTTTGTAGCCTGCCTCTGCGAGTCGTTGAAGTACGCAGGGACAGTGACAACAGCGTTCTTCACGGCGTGTCCGAGAAACGCCTCTGCCACTTCCCTCATCTTGACCAACACCATGGAAGATATCTCTTCCGCGGAGAATTTCTTCTCCTCGCCTTTGTAATTGACCACGATCATGGGCTTGTCGCCCGGACCAGCCACGACCTTAAACGGCCACAGCTTCATGTCGTTTTGAACTGAAGAGTCTGAAAATCTGCGACCGATTAAACGCTTGGCGTCGAAGACGGTGTTCTGTGGATTCATCGCGACTTGGTTCTTCGCCGCGTCTCCGATGAGCCTCTCGGTGTCGGTGAAGGCTACATAAGAGGGAGTGGTTCGGTTGCCTTGGTCGTTGGGGATGATCTCGACGCGGTCGTTTTGCCACACGCCCACGCAGCTGTAGGTCGTGCCGAGGTCTATGCCTATGGCTTTGCCTTCCTTTGCCGCCATTGATCAATCACACAGCTGCTAATTTCACGAAAAGAAAATAAAATTTTCAGAATTATTAGAGTTTTGTGTTTGTAGACTGGTTTTGTATGTGCAGGAATTGTTGTGAGTGAGGAGAGAGAGAACCGAAACCGCAATTTATAGTCACCATTAGAAATTAGAGTGAGTTCGAGAATTTACGAGGTTAGGAAGAACGTAGCAGAGCTGGCTAGAGAGTTCTCGAGTGTTTGATTATGGTCCAGAAACAAAACATAGAGTAAGACAAATCTAGAAATATTCACTTTAGGCGGTTAGTGGAAGTTGACACTAGGTTGTTAATATAATTTTATTATTATTTAGTAAAGTTTGAGTGCATTTTATCAGTCTCAACGTGTGCGCTAAAACTTTTAATTAAAATTTTCATAAAATTTATAATATAATAATTTTAAAGTAAACTAGTTTTGAGAATGGAATTTATATTTAAATTTTACATGAAAAAATTGTAAAATTTGTATGCAAATCATATATTTTTCTTTATAGTAGACATTAACCAAATACATTTCTATTAAAAATATAAGATTGATTTATGAGATAAATAATATTTAAAAAAAAGGCTAGGCCATAAAAAATTAACAAACTACTGACATTTTTCAATAAAAAAATTATATAACTAAAAAAATGATACATACTAAGATTACGCATAGATCTTTTCCCGTTGCTATGTTTTCAATTTTCAATCACTTATGTTGATGTTTAGAGTAAATAATTGATGGTGGAACTCATGTAAGCATTTAATGTAAGCATTTATGTGTTGGGCTTAAAACTCAAAGACAAGTTTAGCCCAATTAGAAAATAGTAATATTTTATTTTTTGATAGGTTTGCAGTCATTATGAAAACACAAGAAAGAGACAAAAAGGAGTGGAGAAAGTGAATAGTCAAATTCGCATGTTGAGAAAGACAGAAACAATCATCTTTCAATCTCCTTGATCTTCTTATTTAACTGTTAAATCTTACTGAAACTTTTACAGCAAGTTCTTGACTCATCTCTCTTCACATCTAACAGTTGGTTTATTGGATCAAGGTCTGTAGCATCATCGAAAATTCCCAAACCGAATTGGTTATGAAGCAGTGTTCTGAAGTCGGTAGTGGTATTGCGAGGGACATTTCTCTCATACTAACCGTTAGATCGATCTCAAACTTTGATAAAGGTTAATCAAATTTGTTACTACATTCTAATCATTCGGATCATTCATTGAAGTTTTTCAAGAGAGAGTATTTCAACTGCAAATAGAGGTGATCAGAATTCCTACTCTGTCTTGTTTTGTTTTTGACAGTGATATTAAGAAAGAGTTGCCTCTTTTCTCAACCCTTTGACCGTCTTCCAATTTGGTCAACGTGTTCCTCCCTTGTAGTACTTCAATTTGATCGTTGGGACTTGTGAGTTGTTACTCCTGGTGGTAGAAATTAATTCCAGACAAAAGCCTATTTTGTATGCTTATCTCTTGTGATGTTTTGGTACAACTTTTGTTGAAGTTGTTTGTTGATTGTAATGGTTGCTGGAACTCTTTTGTAATCCCGTTTTATTGATAGTGAAAAATTTGGGTGGACTCCGAGATCAGTCTCATGTTTTTACTTCTCACATTGAGAATGTTTTTCATGTTAAAAATTGTGTTGTGTTGCTTATGTAATTGTTGTTTGTGCATAAATTGCTTTATTTGTACAAGATCATTCATAACAGGTCAAATTGGAAATTGGTAACTTTTTCTCAACACTATGTTCCTACAACATCTAAAACTTAAATTGAAGAGTTTTGGAAGGAAGCTAAATTGAGCAGTCCACTTGGAGAGAATAAAGAGTGAAGAGGGGTAGTGCGTGAATGTTGACGACGGTTTTAAAACATGCGTTGAAAGGAGGAGGATTGCAAAATGAAGAACAATGACAAGAGAAGAATAAGGATATACGTATGACCTATATGTAAAAAATTGATCCTCTTATAAGATCAACAAAATAATGTTGGTTAAAATACATTTACCATATAGTTGCACTTTTTTTTATTTACCTGTAGTTTAAAATATGTCAATTTAATTTTTATAATTATATTTTTTAAAATAAATTGTTAAAGAATTACTGTTAGCATTGTTCGTTTGAACATGACCTTCCAAGGTGGAATTTTGTAGACGTGACTTTCCATAGCACATGGGTTATGGAATCGGGTATGTCAATGACATTGAAAAAGGAATTATTTAGGGAGAAAAACCTTAAGGATGTGAATTTTCAGGTGTAACTCATGAATGAGTGACATTGATGGAGTTGTGGTTCTTGTATTTAGTTTGCGACGACAACTATTTTGGGTGGTGGTGGATTGCAATTGTGGAAGGTTGGGATCGACAAACAATAGGCTAAATAATATGTCGTCAAGGATATGGGATGGAAGTTCAATGAACAATAATATGTCATGATTAAACAAACAACATTAAAGTGGTTTCATGACAATGATCATATTGTATATAAAAAAAGGTAATTATAAGAATAAATAAAAACATGTTTTAAACTATAGGCACCAAATTGGAAATATAAAGCTTTGGATATAATTATTTAGCTAGCGTGTTGAACGTTATGTATTATATAAAATATTAGATGAAATATACTTTTATACGCTTTGAACGCATGTTTAATTAACATAATTTGTCATTTAAGATTATAAGATTTATGCCTAAAACCATATTGGATAAATGTATTTTTTGCATGTCGACTCATTCAAAAATAATTATTTCTTAAGAAATATATCTGTTGTCTTCAAAATCATCAGACTTTTGAGGAGTTAGACATCTTTTATGTCTTTGGTTCTAATAATCTTCACATTTGTTCTTTAAACTTTATCGTTGTCTTTAGCGGTCATCGTTGCAAAGGATTTTATCATAATGATCATCTAAACCCATAGACTAATTTCAAGTACACATCACAATATAAACTCAACTCTAAACAAGAAGCAAGGATGCTCGGAAGAGTTTTACTAAACCTCGTGGTGGGCACCATAATATTATATCCATAAAGTGAAATAAAACAAATTAAGATAAAAGTTTTGAATTAAATTAGAGTGAAAAAAATGTAGATTTCACCTTAATTTATTGTTTATTTTACTTATTTTCCGTTCTTTTCCCACTCAAAGAAACAAACACTTAGAGATTGTCCAACTAAATTTTATGGCTAGTTCATTCAAGTATGTTAAAACTTTTTTTTTTAGAATGCTAAAAGAATTTAGACTTAAGCTATTTGGTGGTTATCCAAATGGTAAGATATGAGATATCTTTGTGTTTGTGGCCTTAGTTTGATACTTATTTTTCAAGGCATACAATAAGGGTTAACTTGGTCAATCATATGTTAAGTTAAACGGTCAAACGTTGTTTGGTTGAGATCTCAATTAAGTTAGTCTCATAACTTTTTTCAACAAATTGACCCAATGCAAGCATAATTTGAAACTTAAACTCAAACTTGACCATAAAGCTAAATAAAAAATCATAAAGAGTATTTTTATGCATGATTAAATTATCATAAATAGGAGAAAATAAACATTAATATTGAAAAAATCATTCAAAATTCATTAACCACATGTTAGTCACAACCTACCCATCTTCTATTTATATTAAGTACATTTTTCTCACTTTAATGTGGTAGTTCCTATAGTTATATAATCTGTACATTTTAGTCTTTACGCCTAAAACCTACTCACTTTAGTCATTGTACATATATTTTTAATTTGTTTTGGTCTACACATTCCCTTTTTAATTCAGTTTAGCCAATATAATACAATTTCGAACGATAAAGATTAAAACAAATTCAAAAGTGTTAGAAGATAAGAAAAAATATATTACCTTTCTCTAATTATCTAAGGATGGAATGATTGATTGTGAGGAGTTGCTATTGATCCCTACAAATATGAGAAAAGACATTCTTAGCCTTCCTCATTCCTTTCACCTTATTCTCATTTCACCCAATCCATCACCACCGCACCAACGGTGCCTCACCACCTCTATCCATATCTAAACCAACGACTCCAATGTTGTTGCAACAAAAATCCAACGATGGTGCGTGCCGCTCCCGACCACCACACCGCTGCAATATCATGAACTCCCTTGGTCCTACACCTTTGTCTATGTTGCTGCATGTTCTCATCGTCGTCGTGATCAAACATCTCAGGTATGCATCAATCTAGACCCATCAACCTAGATCTTCACCACCACCATCAGATCTATCCTCAAGGTTCAGAGGAAGAAGAAGAAGAAAACATAAGCATAGTTTCATTTTGGGTAAAAAAACAATAGTGAAATCACGATTTCGTTGTTTATTTTTCTTGCATCCCCTTCAGAAAGCAATGAAAAACACAATTCCATTGTACAATGTGCAACATAATCGTGTTTCCATTGTTTTTTTTCACCTTTTCAGAAAACAACAAAAACACAATTCCATTTTACAACTATACAACAAAATTATGTTTTCATTATTATTTTTTTTTGTACCCCTCCGTAAAATAACAAAAATACGATTTCGTTGTTTATTTCTTTTGCATCCCTTTTAGAAATCAACGAAAAACACAAATTTGTTGTACAATATGCAACGTAATCATATTTTCATTTTTTTTTTGCATCCTTCCAAAAATATAATGAAAACACAATTCCATTATACAACTAAATCATATTTTCATGAAAAGAGTATAGAAATGGTGTCAATCCCTTAATAGGAACTAATAGCAAAGGAGTTAAGGGCAATAACAACTCTTTTTTTTTTGTGTGTATAATAATCGCATTAAGGCTTAAACTTATGACATTATACATATTATCTCAAATTTCCCACTAAACCTGTGATGATACATTGAGTTACTTTTTTTATTCGTTTTGAAATTATTATAAAAATACAAAATATACCTGTTAAGCAAAAAGAGCAATCTTCTTCTCGTTATATCTCTACCGTGGGCCGTGGCCTGGCCGCCCGGCCCACAGCATTTAAGCCTGGATGCGTGCGTGTGTGTCCATCCATATTTTCGACAAAAAACACTATATACCATATACTATTCAGTATACAAAGAGTTTTTATTCAAAAAAAATAATTCAGTATACAAAGAGGCAAAGACAGGCAAAAATATATTTTTCTATTATATGATTCGGTGATTAGATTTCATCATACTAGAACGAAATTATGTCATCAATAATCTCAACTCCCAAATACTGTCGAAGATAATAAGGTAATAACAACCGACCATGGGCAAATGTCAATTTCCTGTTTCTGTTGGGGTGTCCGAAAAAATAATTAAAATACATTATTGGGCGAGATTTGAAATACGTATAGATACGGTACGCTACGACATAACACAACTCGTCTAAGAAGGGTTTTTTGTTACCCTTCCGTTGTTTCTCACTCACTCACGCACGCAGTTCTCTCTTTTCTTCTCACTCCGCAGAAGAGAGAGAAATATCCAATACCTAGCGTTAGTGTACTCTCTCCCAATCTCAATCCTTTTTCTCTCTATCTATCTATTCATCCCTTTCTCTTCTTCTTCTATTCCCTCCTCTCCTTCCGCTTCTTCTCTTTATCGTTCTTGTGGTTCAGCGTCGCCTGAATCCGTTACCATTTGTTTGTTGTTTGTATCGAATCGGACGGCGAAGATTGCATCGCGAGGTATTATGCAGCAAAGTGATCAAACGGTGTTGAGCTTGAGGCCCGGTGGTGGAAGAGGCAGCAGGCTCCTCGCTCCTCGATTCGACTCCTCCTCTTCCTCCTCTGCTTCCCCTGCTTTTGGCTCCTTTTCCGCTGATCTTCCTCTCCTGCGTCCCCACGCTGGCGCTCCCTCTCCCTTCTCTATCAAGGTATCAATCCCTTTTCCCTGGATCTGCCTTTTTACCTCTTTAATTCGCCCTTTTTTATGTTTGTTGTTTGATTTATGTCGATTGATGCTTGGGTGGACTCTGTTTCATGAATATGCGTTTTTTTTTCTTTCGTTATTTTGATTTGTGATAGCTTGTTATTATGTGTGTTTCTTAAACTTTTCTTTTGTGTATTCTCAACTTGATGAATATCACCGAGGCTCAATGTGACGTTTTTTTTGTTTTTCCTTTTTAAAGTTTAAAATTTGAGATGCGAGGTGTACTGTGCTGAAGTTTGGATTCGGAAATATTCCGTTTTTGGTCTTCATTGACACTCGGGGATTTTTTTTTGTGTGTTTGTTTGTCCAATACGCAGATTTGAATGTTGTCTGGATTTGGTGGTGGTGTATTTTGGAATTTAAGTACTTAACTAATTTTTTTGGCACCATTTTGGGGTGCTAAAACGTAAAGAGAAACCTTCAGAAGAATCAACTAACCGAAACTAAAACAAATAAAGATGTATTTCTCGTTGTTACCGTCTTTTTTTTTTCACTGTCTATAAGGATTCAAGTTAAGGCCATAAGACAAAGGGCAAACTGAATTCGAATGTCCTAATTCTTGGCTGGGCACTAAGTATTTGTACCTGCTGTAAATATGGACAAAAAGCAATATGTGGGGTTTAGGTGGGATTGACTGAATTTTAAGATACCCATAAAGGTCCCACATACATTGAACTTAATTTCACAATTTTGGTGAATGTGTCAACTTCTTTGTGGCACAGGATCTGATGTCGTTTTCTTAGTACACTGGTCTCTGCATTTTTCTTAATGGGGCATTCATCCACATTTCACAGTGACTAGTATTGTTTGGCACTGTGTTTCCACCTCCTGGATACGGTGCTTGAGTGGTTGTGATAAGTCTTATGCTTTTTTGTTCTGAAGGCAATGCTGCAAAGGCAACAAATCTGTTCAGTTGTTCTGTTTTTTGGTTGTGTTGTAAATCCGTTCACATAACAATATAAATGAGTTTGTTGGATCGACTAGTTGCCTATAGAGCAGAGTACATGTATAATGTTGTATTAACACTGTAGTTCATGAAGGACATGGCTGAAAAACAATTATTTATAACTATTTTAACTGTGATGTTTGTGTGTAGAGCTTAGTTTCATTGAATTCTAGCTTTCTTGTAGCACTACTTAGGATCTTATGCATCTAACTATGACCCATCTTGTACTTTTTTTAACTTATCTGCTTGAATGGTGATGGTTTAACTGTATATGTCAAGGAATTTCTATCTAAAAACTTATGGCTTCGTAGGCTGGAGATGCTCGGTTTGAGGGTCGTGAGCGTGTGCGATACACAAGGGAACAGCTTTTACAGCTTAAAGAGGTAATTTTTTTTGTTATTGTTAATTAATTATACTTATTCTGAAGGATATTTTTTTAATTCCATCTTCTGCTTTACATGTGATTCTTTTCCTATTAATTTGGAAATTGTGACCAATCAACATTGCCTGTGTGTGTAGATTGCCTTGTGTTTGTGTTGTTTTAATTTACTCACATTACTTAAATAGAAGGTGTCAAATTTTCTATTGAACTCTCTCGACAACCTACTTTATTCCCTATGCCTCTTGATAAATGTTTTACATATTTTTTTAAATATCTTTTGTCTCTTCTCTCTAGTCAACCTCTTTTGAAAAACCATGTGTTCCAGTTTTTGCGACTAATACTTCCTTTGACATCTAAGCTGATATTTATGCTTCATCATTATTCTGACTGTTGAACCTTTTTACTCTTAGGGTGTTGAGATCCTCGATGATGTTTTAAAGATCAAACAAGATATTGAAGCTGAACTTTTTGGTGAAGATCAAAGTTGGGCCCGCCCAGAAAACAACGTGAGTGTTTTTTCTGTCTTGTATTTATGCTGTTGTTAACTAAGACCCTATTCCTCGTCATCCTGTTGGTAAAGTGATCGATGAAGTTTATTAGAGGTTTTTTTTTTGGTGGTGAACATTCTAGTTCATCACATCACATATTTGGGTTAAAGGTGCTCTTGATGTTGATGTTGGTGGTGAACATGCTAGTATCTAACAGGAATTCATCAGTGATCAGTTAATGGAAATAGTCTAATGTTTGTACAAGATGCTGCTATTTTTATTATTTTGATTAGTTCAATTAAATTGTATCAATTTTTATGAATTTATTTGTGATCATTATCAAAATAATAAGTTCAACGAATCAAATTTTGTGTAATGATGTGTATACTATATTCTGCAGCCCACACAGCAATTTCAAAATCGATATACTGAGCCAGATAATCGAGACTGGCGTGGGCGATCTGGCCAACTTTCTGGTAATGCAGATGAGAGGTCTTGGGATAATCTCAAGGAGAATAGGGAGTTTGGCAATACCAGTAATCGTCAAGACCAACTGAACTCTCAGTTTGCAAGGACACAAATCTCTTCTAACCAAGGGGTACTACTAATTGGAAGAAATGCATGATATCCATTTTGTAGTTAAATGTTTTATATCTTTAAATTTGATCCAGTGTTAGTGTAAAACTCTTTACATTATCATTAAAGTGATTAAACAATAAAGTGATACACCATTATAATAACAAAGGGTTTCCTTGAAGTAAAAGTTTTATGAGCTTTTAATAGGTGGAACTGAATGGTTCTCCGAGTGTACAAAAGCTATATGCTTGGTGGAGGGTTAAACCCATTAGTATTTCTATATTCCAGTCGTTCCCTTTTTTTAGTTCTTTTCCTCTTCATTTTTCCCCTCCTCCTTTCACCTCTCTTTTATTTTAGTTTATTATTCCTCTCTTTTGTCTTATTTCCACTTTTTCTTCCCCTTTCCCTTTCTCTTTCTTTGTATTTTTTCCGATCTATCATTGGGTTCATCTACCACTGACCCCAATTAACTTGGGTTAAAGGTGCTGTTGATGTTGTTGATTTCTTCTATCTCTATTGATTCAGGGAGGACCTACTCCGACACTAGTCAAGGCTGAGGTGCCATGGTCAGCTAGAAGGGGAACTCTCTCTGACAAGGATCGCGTCTTAAAGACAGTTAAAGGGTAATATATATATTTATTTTCGAGTGCTTGTTAGTTGTTAATAGTTTAATGGGGATATCCTCTTGACTTTTATCTCTTGTAGATTCCTGGATGGTCATGCATTCCTAGGTCTTAACAATCATTATGGTATCGTCCCATTTGGTTTAGGCAGGTCTTATGAATTTCACCCAATAATAAAGAGTGCATTAAAAAAAGTATGGTGACAAGTAAATGTAATAAGTTGCAATGAAGAACATTTTGTGGGATATACTATATTATATGTGAAAAATGGACTTGGCTCCTCTAAATTGATAAAGTATGTATGGTGAGAAAGTAAGGTGTGTCTACTGTTGATTTGAATTAGATTTGAATTAAGGCACTTAAAAAACTTAACCCTCTTAAATCAAGAGTAGATCAATATCAATAGCACCTTTAACCTAAGTTAATTGAAGTTGGTGATAGATGAATCCAATGATAGATACGAGGAAGTTGAAGAAAAAAAATTTCCTTAAAATTTCTCACTTTACATAGGAGTTAAATATGTGAAAAATAACCATAATTCAATATTTGTGAGTTGTGACAAGATTGATGTATTTATTCTTTTTCCCGTATAAACTGAGATTGAAGTATTTTTTGAACATTTTTGTATTTCCTTTACTCATGTAACTCTGTTAAGATTCTTCAAAATTACATGGCTCCTGATACTAATACACCAAGTATCGTTAACCATTTCAATGCAGAATACTAAATAAGTTGACTCCGGAGAAATTTGATCTCCTGAAGGGTCAGTTGATTGACTCTGGCATTACATCAGCCGACATATTGAAGGTTCATTTTATTTTGTGTTTAAAAATATTTTCTCTGTTCACATCCTTGTTCTTAATTGACTTGGTTGGAAATGCAGGAAGTTATTTCGCTGATATTTGATAAGGCAGTGCTAGAACCAACATTTTGCCCCATGTATGCTCAGCTGTGTTTTGATCTTAATGAAAAGCTGCCTCCATTCCCATCTGATGAGCCTGGTGGGAAAGAAATCACTTTTAAGCGAGTACTCTTGAATATCTGCCAGGAGGCTTTTGAAGGTGCGGATATACTGAGGGAAGAACTGAGACAGATGACTGCCCCTGACCAGGAGATGGAGCGACGGGACAAGGAAAGACTTGTCAAGATTCGAACCCTTGGAAATATCCGTTTAATTGGTGAGCTGTTGAAGCAAAAAATGGTTCCCGAAAAGATTGTTCATCACATTGTTCAGGTTCAATCAGGACTTGAGACTTGACTGTTATATAATTTCCTATTGGTTTGGGAGTATGCACTTATCTGCATGGTTGACTGATACTTGGAACAGGAGCTTTTAGGACCTCCAGACATCAAGGTCTGTCCAGCTGAGGAAAATGTGGAAGCCATATGTCAGTTTTTCAACACTATTGGTAAGCAGCTTGATGAAAGCCCAAAATCACGGCGTATAAATGATATGTACTTTATCCGGTTGAAAGAATTGAGCACCAATCCCCATCTTGCACCACGGCTGCGGTTTATGGTTCGTGATGTTCTAGATTTGCGTTCTAATAACTGGATTCCAAGACGTGAAGAGGTAAATTTACACAATTTATTTTATAAATAAGCTATGCTTCAAATTTTGGAAGGTACTTCGATACTACTTTTTTTTTTAATCAACTACTAATCTTTACTCATGTAGGTGAAAGCCAAAACCATCACTGAAATTCATTCAGAGGCAGAAAGAAATCTTGGATTGCGTCCAGGTGCCACCGCAAGTATGAGAAATAACCGTGTAGTTTCTGGCGCTCAAGGAAATACCAGTCCAGGAGGATTCCCAATTGCCCGACCTGGTACAGGTGGTTTGATGCCGGGGATGCCAGGGACCAGGAGGATGCCTGGGATGCCTGGAATTGATAGTGACAACTGGGAGATGCCTAGGACAAGATCAATACCGAGAGGAGACATGTCAGGCATGCCAACTGGAGGATATGGCCCGTCTCCCTTCCTTTCCAAGACATCCACTGTTAACTCTAGGTTACTACCTCAAGGTAGTGGTGGTGCTATAAGTGGGAGAAGCAGTGCCCTGGTGCATGGAGCTGGTGCTCCTTCTGCTGCTCGTCCGCCAAACCTTGGTTTTAGTGCTGAGCCCACACCTCAAATCCCTTCACCTGTTAAAGCTGTTTCTGCCATACCCTCTGAGAAGCCACAACCTCCAGCTGCAAAATTGAATATTGATGAACTTCAGCGTAAAACTGTTTCTCTTCTGGAAGAATATTTCAATGTCCGGCTTTTGGACGAGGCATTACAGTGTGTGGAGGAACTAAAAGCTCCAGCTTATTACCCTGAGTTTGTCAAGGAAGCTATTTCCCTTGCTCTAGATAAAAGTCCGCCATGCGTCGAACCTGTTGCCAATCTTTTTGAATATCTGTTCATTAAGAAGATTCTTTCAGCCAGAGACATAGGGACCGGGTGCATGTTATTTGCTTCTCTGCTGGATGATATCGGCATAGATTTACCTAAAGCACCAAATAATTTTGGTGAGATAATAGGGAAACTAGTTTTGGCTGGGGGTTTGGATTTTAAGGTGGTGACAGAAATCCTTAAGAAGGTGGAGGATGACCGGTTCCAGAAAGCAATATTTTCTTCTGCATTGCAGGTAATTACCTCTGCATCTGGGCAAGCTGTGTTGGATTCACAGGCATCTGATATTGAGGCCTGCCAGAGTATGTTCAACTGAATCAGATGAGAGTTTGCATGAGAATACTGATCTCTGTAACTGAAAGAACATCTCTGCCTTGTTTCACAACTTTCAAATTCCCTATCCTTTACGCGCGCACTTTTTAGAGCATTTTGTATTACAGTACGTTATAAAAGTGGGAGCTTCCAGTATCAGGTATTTTCTTGAGTTGTATAATTTTTTTTTTTGTCTTGTTTTGATGTCGTAGAGGTTGTTGATTGAGGGAGAAGTCAAACCATAAAGCTAAGGATTTTGTTTTTCAGTTGGCTAATCATGTGCCAAGAGAATGGCCTATCCACCCGGGGGTCCAAATGTTTTTGTACTTCATTAGTTTCATTTTTTTCCCCTTTATTTGTCAGAGTAATTGTTAAACTGGTCAGTTCATAAATATCATTGTCGTTACTTTTACATGTGTTTTTTTAAGGTTTAGATTTCTGCTTTGTGTGGGTGCATGTTATCAATTACTTCATTCCTCTAGATATGAGGAACGTCTCAAGTCCCAACAATATCGGAGGGGATCATTATATTTAATTTTGAAGTGTCAAATCCCATTTTATCATAGATATTATTTGGTCGTGTTTGTAAATTTAATTTTGAATTACCTTGTAAAATTAAATTTCGAATGAAGTGGTTTATTTTTTTTTCAAAGCTAAGTTCATGGTAAAATTAGTATAGAACTTGTGATTTAATGCAAAAGTTATATTTTCTTTAATCTATTTAAGGTTGGTTAAGTTTAGAACTTGTGCTTTAATGCAAAAGTGATATTTTTTTAAATATATTTAAAGGTGGTTTTTTTAGATTAGTTGAAATTAAATTTGAAAGAATTAATATTAGAGATGCCACATTTGATTGTTTTATATTTGTCAAAATTAATTTTAAAAGAATGATTTATAAAAGAAGGTAATTTTTTTATTCACGTTTGAGAATAGTATTTTAAAATTGAGTTAAAATGAATTGGTTTTGATTGAATATTAAATTAGAATTATTTTTGAAATGTAAATATAAATTTGGAAATCTCACATTCAATCTATTTTTTTAAACCAAAATGTTAAATTTTTTAATCCATGAGATATGACACTTTTGCGGAGTTGCGATATATATATTGAGATGTAGTGACATTTTCTTTCGTTTTGCAAATGTAAAGTTTTTGCCCAATACCAAACAAAATATAATGTAGAAAAACAAATGTAAAGTTTTCATCCTGTATCAAGATTTTGTGATTTCGAATTTATTTTAATTCAATAAAAGATATTTCAATTGTTATTCAAAGGAACGCTTTTTTTTTTAAGACAAAACTCCAGAGATAAACATGTTCATAAATTAGGTAAACTCGTGATACTTGCATGTATTTTTTGAAAAAGCCAATTATATAATGTAAAATCAATAAAGTGATCCAATTTAAAAAAAATCAATAATGTAAAATTATATAATTATTAAAAAATTGAATACAATTAGATTAAAATCAGACTACACTATCTTTATAATCAAATGAAAACAGTGAACACCCCCTTTGACTAGCCTTCTGGTTTGGAAAATTTGATGGATATCAAACTCTATTCAAGAAAAAATAGAAAAATAATATATATATATATATATATATATATATATATTTTATGAGTATGAAAATAAGATAGAAAAAGAATAAATGTATGTATTGTGCGATAGGTATAATTGGATGTGTTAAAAAAATGATATTATATTAATTAATTAATTAACATATTGTTTCGTTTACATGAATAAAAATAATATATTTAAATGAGGGTGTTTTATATTAATCTTTGAATCAATGACGAATATATATTGAAAGTGAGATTAGTCTTAACTCAATGCATTAGATACATTTAGGATTAACAAAAAATGTTCCTCCGTTTTATTGGAGTCCGTTGGTATTCTTAGTTTTCGTTTTTTTTTTTTTAATATAAAACACCCTCATACGTTTCGCGCCTTTTTCATTTGGAGGGTGTTCATCTGAACTGAAGTAAATGGCAGAGAGCGAAGACGCAAGAAGGAGCGATGAATCGCTGAAGCTTGCGGTGGCGATATCGCTTCTGCGATCAAAGGTTTTGAAAAGCGTAAAGGAATCCAGTGCGCTATCTCCTTCGCAATCTGACGCTCTTCTCCGTTGGAGGCGAAAGGTTCGAAACGCTTCCTTCGTTTTCTTCTCAATGTAATGCCTTCGACTCTTCGCTATTGTTTCCCGTTCGGATCCTCAGGCTAAAGAAAGAAAGCAAGAGATCCTGAGGCTCAGAAAAGATCTCAAAGACGCTCAAGGTTCGATCTCTATGTCCTCTCTGCTATAAACTCGTGTTCACGTGCAATGGCGAACTGATTCTGAGTTTTTGGATGTAGATGCTTCGCACTGCAATCTCTTCCCTGAGAGTGCTGCTTGTAAGTGTTATTTCTTCGACAATTTCGGAGAATTAAGCCCTAAGCATCATGGAACTGGCTTTGACAGCAGATTCAGCGATGTCCTTCGACGCAGATTTCTAAGACAAGGTTTAATCATCATCATCATTATTATCTTCTTTGTTACGACTTACGACACTATGCTTTTGAATTGACGTTGAGAATTTGCTTTCTGTAGTGCGATTTAAGGAAAGGAGGAGAATGGTAGGTTCTTCTTCAAGTCAGCAGCGGATTTCTTTAGGTAATTATTACTAATTTATAGCATTTTTAGTTATAAACGAATGAGTATTAGACTGTGGTAATACTCAGAGATTATCAGTGTACTGTATTTCATAATTTGTAATTAGAACGGTGGTTTTTTTAAATTAGGTCAAGATGACGTCGGGAATTTTGATATGAAGTGAATGGAATTGTACTAAATCTGTTTTCTAATTTGAAACTAAAACTGTAGGTTTAATTGAGGAGGATGAAACGGAGCAGCTTAGGGCCTCCGTTGATTTTCTCGTGGAAATCTGTGACTCTGTATCCCCGGTCAGGATGATTCACTATCCGTTTAATATTTAAATGATGCAGTTCGTAATAGAGTTCTTACAATTACTGGTGTTATTGAATAGAATGTAAACAATCATTCTTTTTGACACACTGTGTTGATGTATTTTGCAGGTGGATGATTCCAAGTTTGCAAATCTGGCACATCAAGCTGTGGACTTTATATTGGGTATTCTGTACTTTTCACTAATTGAAGAACTTTTCCTACGTTTTATTTTCTAATTAAATAAATGAAAATATTATATCAAAATTCTGTGAAACTCGAACTTTGGGTGGCGTTCACAATCAATTCTTCTTAATTAGTAAAGACTTCATTCAATCCATGCAAGCCCAAGGTCAATCTTCCACTCTCACCTAAAAGCTTCTGATGAGCTTTAATCAGTAATTTGAGTTATGAGCAACTTACATCAAATTTTACTTCTTGCGCTATACTACGTTTAGCTTTGATTTTTATGGTTTCGTTATATGGATCATTATCATATGAATTACACATGTAACCCACACTGATGAGTAATTTGTATGTCTTTTCTGAAGTTACATTGAAGAATCTTTTATCTATGGGAAGGAACCTGGAACTTGTTGAAGGAATTATCAACAGCCTAGTTACACGTTTGATCAGGAAGATGTGCTCGTCCTTGTCAGAAAATGGTATGCCTAGTTTGAGATTGATCATAAAAAAATGTAGATTACTTCGTATGTTAATGTGTGAGACCGTAAACGAGTGTAAAATTGTCGCTTTTGTGAGTTTTATTCTGTAGCTTCGCCCAATTTATAATCGTTTATTTCTTAATCATTCTACTCATTGGCTTACTGTCTTTTTTTTTAGCCGTTCCCTTTTCAAATTCTAATCTTCTAGGGTCTCAACACACGGGAACCAATGCTCAATTTTGTATTCAACATTTGATCCGTAAACTTGGACGTAAGCCTTATATTGGTCAGCGGGCAATACTTGCAGTTTGTCAAAGAATTTTGGTACTAGCTGAGCGTTTGCTTTTCTCTGATCCTTTTGATGATGGCTTTCCTCACATGCATGAAAGTATTTTCATAATGTAAGTTAATGTTCATAATGTAAGTTCTTTGCAAAAACACATCTGTATAATCTCCAGATTCATAAATCATAACACCTCAATACAGGTTTTGTGGAAAGGAATAATGGTTTTGAAGACATAACATGGGTCTAATTTTATTTGTGGGGATGTCAGGATCCAGCTTATCGAGTTCTTGGTGACGGATTATTTATTAGAGTGGTCAAAAGCTGAAGATTTTGACAACAGTATGCTTCATACTTTCTACTGATGTTTACTACTCTACAATATTGTTTCCGACCTTAAGTAATTTATTGACATCTTGAGTGCTGATTTCTATGACCCAAAACAAATTTAAGTCTGCCGCATGTAGCATTTTTCTCAACTACTATTGTATATTTTTGTTCAATTTCTGCCATACCAATCCATTATTATTGCTAACTGAGTGGTTAGAATCATATTTACAGTGCTCCTTGAAGATTGGGTGACATCAATTGTCCAGGCAAGAAAAGCATTAGAACTTCTGGAAAGCAGAAATGAACTATATGCGCTCTATCTGGACCGAGTCACAGGTGAATTGGCAAAACAACTTGGCGGTGTCTCATCGTTTCTGAGGCTTAAACCGGATATTATTAATTGCCTCTTTCGCTAAACATGCATGGTGAGTAGCATTTTCTCTTGGCGTCCATAGCTTGTTAGTGTATGTTTGGATTATAATTTGTACATCTGACAATGGTTGAGCGTAAATTTAATTTCGTCTAAATAAAAATATCAGGGATGGATCACCATCATTTCAATTAAACTGACGAAAAAGCAGAGCATTGTTATTAAATAGCAAGTTAAAGAATACATAATTTGTTTTTCTTTCTTAATCATCGGTTCATCTGGAGATTTTTTTTTGAATATTCAGAATTTGGCCAGAAGTTAAAATAAAATCTAACAAAAAAATTACATTTAAAATGAAGAAAGTTACTAACAAAAAATTTAAGAGGTCAAATCATTTTTTAATTGGAGTGACCAACCAGAAAAATTCTATCGATAACTAAGTTAAAAAAACAATACTTTATTAAAAAGTTACTGACAAAATCAAGAGAAATAAAAATTTGTGGAGCTATAACCCCTTCACCTAACACCATCGCGCCTGAATAACATTTCACAAATTTATTTATTTCAAAATGTTTTTTTTAGTTCCAATTATTGTGAGTAAAAAAAAGTTATTTTTTAATTAGACTAAATCTTAATTTGTTTTTATTGTCAGCTAAATCATAATTTGGTATTAGTAATCCAAATGCATCCTTTTTTATCTTGTGTTGGGTTGATTTTTTTTTAAAGGATTGAGTATTTCAAAATTATCATAAGCTTGTTAATTTAGGGGATCAAAATAGGAAAGAACAATTGAGGAGGAGGGAAAAAAATTACTCACTTATTTGTTGACAAAATTTAGAGGTGTCAGTGTGCTAGCCCAGTAACCTGATTTATCTAGGTAGGCTCACAATAGGCTGCTAAAAAAATGTGTTAATTTAATTTGCCCTACTTTTTTTATAGTTTAGATGGATTGGTTTAAATATTGGCTTTTCTAGAAATTCTAACAACATATTATTTCACATTAACAAACTCAAATAACAAGAAAATATAATAAATTAAAAATTTATCGAAAAAGGAAATTTAATTTAGAAAATGGATTGATATAAATTAGTCCGACTCATTCAAGTTGGCTTATCTCAACCATTAACTGAACATGTCACAAGTGAATCCTAAGAAATTGAATAAAATTTGATTACATTATAATTTTGATCTTCCTATAATTTTAAATCTATGATTTTGTTTTCTTATTTCTAAATCAATATATTTAATTCTTGTATTTTAAAAAAATAAGCAATTTTAGTCTTTTTGTTAGTTGACCATCCAAAGTTAAACAACACTCATGTGTAAAAAAATTAAATGAAATGAAAAATAAAAAAATGTCTTAATAAAAATTGAACTCATGATCCTTTTTATTTATAGACAAAACAATAAATCAACAACACACTTACTTTGTTTAATTAACTATATTAACATTATTTTCTATGTATTATAGTTATTAATTTTTTCAAATGATCAAAATTTATAATTAAAATATATTTAATATATAAACCTTTTTAGTTTTATTTAAAATATCATTTTATATGTTCTTATTTTGAATAGTCTCAATATTTTTATTTTTATTTTATCAATTTATAATAAATTTCATAAATTAATATGCAAATTATTTACATATTTTTTTAAAATTGACTTTAATATACAAATTATTTTTACTCTAACTATTAACATAATTTTAAAAAGATTTATACATTAAATATTTTTTAATTTATAAATTTTGATAATTTAAAAAAATAATAACTCTTGACTAATAATACATATAAAATATTATTAAAGTAATTAACTAAATAAAAAAAGTATCTTAATGATTTATTATTTTGTCTATGAATAAAAAATTGTGAGTTCAATTCATATTAAAATATTTTTTATTTTCAGTTAATTTAATCATTTTTCACAAGAATCAAAATTATAATTTAATCATAAAATTTTTATAACTTGATTAGCCATAGAGCCAAATTGAACTAAATTTACTCCTAGCTTATAACTCAGAAAGGACATCATTTTCCCGGCAAAAAGAATAAAATCTTGATTTCAACCAGCCAAATGTTGGCCTAATTTAAAAAGATGAAATGAATCTCCGCTGAGCTGAAAGGGTCTCCTTATACTCTATTCTCTTGTACTAGATTTTGATTTGATAAGGCCTAGGAAAGAATGGCCACACCAATAAAGCTGTGAGCAAATAATCCCCACTGTCTCTTGAACTTGGAAGCTAGAGGTGAAAAAATACAGCAACGTTTTTCATAAGATGTGTCGAAAACTTAAAAAGGAAATGGCTCAAATGAACCTGTCTACAAAATGAACAAATAAAGAATTATTTATTATTATTCAATTTACAGTACATTACAATTTTAATTGCCTAAAAGAATAAATAAAACAATCTAAATGATCTCGTGTTATTTCATTCATAACAAGTGATTGAATACAATACAAACTATCTCTTTATTCCTTTAGTTTTGCGTCACCACTGTTCTAAAAGAATAAATTCTCAACCAGTTTTTCAAAATTCGTTGTAATCCAATTTTTTTGACAAGAGAAAAAAAAAACAAGAAAAGAAGAAATACGCAGTACTTAATCGTTCTATTTAACCGAAAGAATGCCATAAACCAGATAAGTTATATTATTAGATAAATAAAATTAAGTGTCTGCACTGAACGTGTCTCTTTCAGGAAAAGAATCATTCGTAGAGTAATCTGGTAATGAACCCTCTCTTTGATCACTGCTTACATCAATGAAATTGATTCTGTTCACAATATGCAAGGTTAGCAGTATGTTTCTGGGAAAATTTTAAAGACTCGAAACTCTATAAATAGTGAACCTTGATTATGATAAATCCAACACAAGTGCATCGCCACAAACTTGATTATTAACACCACCAATCACTTGACAATTTACATTCAATCAAGTACAAGACATGAGCAAAACACTAGGTACATGGTTCTTTCTGTTGTTCAGCATTCTCACGTATTCAGCTCACGGAACCACATGCACCGAAGACACGGGATTTTAGAACCTCCAAGCTACAACAAAAGGAGCCTAAACGTAACCAATTTGCTAAATTTCCTTTCTCTATCTTACAATTTTTCATCCTATTTCTTGTATCAAAATAACGTTCAAATTGGACATTTCGATCATAATCCATTTCTCTCTTTACATTGCAGCAATGGACGGTATGATCATGGGACCAAGCAAACCTTGCTGTACAAGAAAACTTCCAGAATTGAATGCTGCAAGACAAACAAGGATTTCCCGGTTAGGGAAAGCAGTTTATAGAGGAGCAAGAAACTTAAGGCCACACAATGTCCGAAATGCATCGAACTCGAATTCAATTAAACCTCCATCCTTATTCATGGCGGCACTCGGGCATCTTGTTCTTGGATTGCTTTTAGTTCCTTGCTTCTATCGAATTACTTAGACCTGAATCTTCATCTTGTTACAATTACCATGGCACCCAAAAGATAATACAAGTTTCTAGCCACTACCACTTATTATTAGCACACCCAAAAACATAAGGTACACAATGGTGCATTACCATGACACCCAGATTGCCTAGACATGTCTGAAATCTATCCTACTCTTAACGAGTCAAATCAAGAATTTTGTATTGAATTGGCAGTGTACTTCTGAATTTTGATTTGTATTATTATAGACACGAGCACTCCTGATCCTAGCATTTATATGTTATAGATTTATCATAAAACTGCTTTTGTAAACTTTGGATCATCTGGGCAAGTTTTCCACGGTGTATAAAAAAAATAACTTACGGTTGGATTTCTTAGTTGACTCGATACTTTATATCCTTTCAATGTCTAGAGCAGGTAGCAATATGAATAAAAAGAGTGACCTGATCTCAAACATCAGAATCAATACTCACCCCAATGATACTAGCTATATAATAACTTGACAATTATACACTCATTGATTACTAATTCAAATTCTAGCAGTAGATAAAAATTATGTTCGTCAAAATTAGTTGAAAAACTAGTTAGAAGTCGAAAAGCTAGTTAGTAATTGATAGCTGAAAAGTTAACTTATTAAAATATAAATGTTCGATAAGACTAACCGTTGAAATAGCTGAAAAATATAAAATAATAGGGAAATAACAAAATCATTATTTATCTAAAAAAGGTAACAAGGAAAATGAATAAATATAGAGTATAGAAGTGAAAAAAATATAAAAAAACTAAAAGCTAGAAGCTAACGTTATAAAAACGTTACTTCAACTATGTTCGATAAGAAATATAACTAGTTTTTAACTTCTTTTACTAAATGAGAAACTCATTTGGTTATCAAGTAAATTCTTTTTAGTAGCTTCTAGCGTTTTTTGAAACACTACTTGAATTAACATTTTTTAAAACGTTAATTTCTACCTTTTTACATTTTCTTTCACTTTTATTCTCGATATATTTATTGATTTCCTTGTTACCTTTTTTTAAATAAATCATGATATTATTATTTGTTGTCATTTTACGCTTTTCAATTATTTCAACAGCTAATTTCACTAAATACTTCTAATTTAATAAGCTAACTTTTTAGCTTCAAGCTACCAGGTCTCACTAGCTTTTTAGTTAGTTTTGTCAATCATAGCCTTAAATGTTTTAAAAAACGTTAGAAACTACTAAAAAAATTTGTTTACTGAATTGACAAATGAACTTTTCAGCTAGTAAAAAAAGCTAGAAATTAACTAAAATGTTTTACCCAACATAATTAAAAAAGTCCTATAAGCATGGTATATAGCAATGGTGAGGATACTCTGTTTAAGGAAAGTAAGAAAAACGATATATTTAAGAACATAAATTCCTGGGACACTTTATGCTAAGAGAAAGATATAAGAAGTAATGCAGCATCCAAAAGGAAAAAGAAATAATTAGAATATTATGAGGTACATATGAGAATTTTAGAGTGAGACAACATATAATTACATGGACAGAGATTATGATTTCTACAATACATATTTGACTGAAAATAACCATAAAAACGCTACTAAGATCTCCACAAAGCAGCAGAAAGAAGATGAAGTGACGAACTCGGCGTTTATATCTTGGGTCAATCTTCCCATCACTGCTCAGATTCGGAAAATATCCGTTTGAAATCTCTCATCATACAAACTCCAATGTCCATACCTTTCAGTGTGGAAGACAGACCTGGGGATATAGAAATTAGGCTTTTTAATCTCTTTCAAGTGCACAAAACTAGAAGATGCATTTGCTATGTCTCGACTAGTTAAGTTAGCACACCCAGACAAATCCAAGAACTCAAGGTTGGGACATCCCTGACATATGAAACTGAGGCCCTTAGCTGTTAACTTGGAGAACCTAATCTCAAGCTGCTCCAGACCAGGCATGAAATTAGCAATTGCAGCAGCCTCATCGTCTCCATCTTGTGGACAAGCATTTAGATAATCGTCAGGAACAAACCCCCGGTGTTGGGAAGGATCAAGCCAATTCATGAGATTTCTTTTGAGAACCTTAAGGTTGGGACAATTTCTTCCAATCAGCACCAATGATTCATGGGTTATCTCATAACAATAGCTGATATCCAATTCACTAAGCTTCGGACAACTCAAAGCAATCTTAGAGATAGAATCATTAGTAACACGAGGACAGCTTCTGATCGACAACACCTCAAGATTCGGGCAACTGAAATGCAGAGACAAGTTTAAAAAAAAGAGAGAGAAGAAGCTAAGTGCTCCCATGCTATGTTTATTAACAATAGAAGGCACAAACCCCCCATTTAACAAACGAATTAAAATATTGGAATTTCAGAATCAAAGTCCTAATATAAAAGAAAAATCATAGCATACTCTTGAAATCTCAAAAGCAATCAGAACAAATTTTATGGCATGTTTGAATTCACGTTAAATGATCCAAAATTACGTGAAAATACCAGCTAATGTGATTTTAGGTATAGGTAACATGTAATGATGTACTTCCACATTGAAGAATTGATTCTCGTCCAAAGTTGATTTTGAGTTGAATTTTTTTTTATACTAACCTGCTTTTAGAATAAAAATATTCAAACATGTATCACTTTACTTCAAAATCAATTTTGCAAATGATAACCCAAACACACATAAAGTTTGAGACCCAACTGGGGCCACCATCGATTGACAAAGGGAAACAAAAGGGTATTGAAATTTGCGAGAAAGTTGGAACCTTTGGGCGACGAGAGCGAGAGAGCGATCGGAACAGTGGCGAATGCGTATCTGGGTGAGAGAGGATTGGGTCCATTCAACAACAGATCGAAGCATGTTATCGATCTTGGCCTCAAACACGGGGGTCCACCAGCGAGTTGACTCGGGGGGCGAGTCGAATTGGGGATCGAGGTTGAAGACGGAGTGAAGAGAGGTTTCCTTGAAGGCGCTGAACCATGACTTGCAAACGAGCATGGTGCCGCGCCACCGATCCTCGACGCTGAGTCGAGAGAGGATGTTGATGAGGCACTCGCGAGTCAACTCGCTCCAATCTGACTCGGTTTCATTTGGCTCTGTTTCCGTTTTCATTCTCCAACACACCCTTCTTCTTCCTTCTGAATGTTATGTTCGGATTCGGATTAGATATTAGACTCAGAACTCAGTCCTCTGTTTCTTACATCAGTGTTTCCAATTTACACCCTATTTTTTAGGTGTGCAAGTGGAAGATAAAGATAAAAAAAGGTTTAATTATATTTTTAATTTTTAATTTTTTTAATTTTTAATGAATTTAATTTGACATATATTTTTTAAATTTTTTATGAAATGTGTGAAATTTGTCTTATCTATTTTTATTAATAAAATTGAGAATAAAATTTGTAAAATAATAAAATATTGGATAAAATTTGTAAAAAATAAAATGTTGCAAATTTTTTTTCAAAAAAATAAAAAAATATGTATAAAAAATATAATTGTCAGAACATAAAATTCACAAATTTATTAAAAGTTGAAATAATTTGTGTTAAATTAATTTTTGAAATAAAATTCATTAGAAATTAAAAAAGTAAAGATAAAAAATATAATTAAATTTATATAAAAATGTAATGAGCGATTGTATAACAAAAAAATTCAAGAAAAATGTATATTTTTCTCTTCATCAAGAGAAAGATGAGTATTAATTTTAAGGTTGTATAATTCTAAAAAAAAAGGTAATTTTATTCCATCATTATTTTCTTTTCTAAATTTCAAAAAATATATATATATATATATATATATATATATATTAAAAAAAATTGTACGGCACTCAAAAATAATTATTTTTGCATAGAAAAATATATTTTCTATTATATTCTTGTTTTTGAGAGTTTTTTTTTCAAAAGTGGTGAATAAAATGGATAGATTTTTGAAAAAAAATACAAAAAATGGATAAGTCAACTTATAAAGAAGATTTCAATATAGTTTGCACTTTATGTATTAGTCTTTATACTTGTGTTATTTTCATGTTTTGGTCTTTATTTGCATAATTTTAGGTTGTAGTTCTTATACAAGCAAAATTTTATGCTTTATTCTCATATTAACAATATCTCTTTTCTCTTTTCCTCCTCCTTCTCTTTCTCTATTTCTTTCTTTTCATTTTCCTTATCAATATTTCTGCATTTTTTCTCTCTCATTTTAAATTGAACTTACTCTTCATATCATGTTAGCAATGCAAATATATAGAAAAAGGAAAGAGGAAGAACAAACAACAAAGAGAGATGAAGAGCTAGAGCTATATTCCGATATTGCAAATTTGAGTATAAAATAGTGGAAGAAAAAATAAATATAAAGACAATAAAATAAGATTGAACTATCTTTAAAGAGAATAAAAATAAGAAAAAGCGTAAAACAGCTTGTTATCTAGCATAATGAACTTTCTTATTGCGAAATTGTGTTCCACACAACAACAATTATCTTTATACTTAGGCACAAGATAGCTCTATTGAAGAATTGTCAATATTCTTAGAAAGATTTGTTAAGCTAAACATGGTGATAGATGGAAAAAATAGACAGAATTTACAAGAAATTATTTTTCAAGACAGTTATACTTAGATATACCAGAGGGAGAGATTTTGATGGTGAAGATACATTGGAATTTTTGAATACGACGATGGGGTAGCAGTTGATGAAGGATATTTGTTATTATTCGAGGATACCCATGAACAAAGCATTTTAAAATTGATTTTAGAAAAAGATCGAGGGGGAAAAGATGACATCTTTACGGCATTAAGTTCTGTTTCTAGGTGTTAACGAGTCGATATCAAATCATCCTGTTCAAGCCTGTTCAGGATGTCTAATATACTACGAAAACTAGTTTGCGTAAAAGGGATTAACATGTCTACAACTTATCTTCCAATTTTAATCTGTGACAAGTGAAAACATTATTTTCATATAACCCTGAAGCGTAGATTAACAAGTTAAAAGCACACTTAAATAGCAATGCATTTTTTTTTTACTGGGTTCCAAAGCTTCTGCCTTCTTACTTCCCAAAGAGCTCTCTTGTTGGGAAATACTCGTTGATAAACAACACAATAGCTTGAACTAGAAGGCTCTTGTGCGTTTATCAAATTTGAATATTTCAAAGTAATGGATTAGCCTTTTAGACGTTTAATCAATATCCGGTTAGGCTTCAATAGCTTTCCTACAATTTTTTTTTTTTTTAAATCAGCAAAGGAATATAATATATTAATGAAAATGGGTACAAGTGATACCCAAATAGAAATACAAAGCTCCAAGTGAATCAGAGTATACAGTGGTTACACCATATTTAAGTTACAAAGCTTTCCTACAATTACCTCCCATAAACAAAACACTACACGATGATAGTTAAACTGTATCTCTAAATTTTCTTTTGAATCTATAAGTGACGAAAGTTTTTCTTTTCTATTTAAAAAAAAAACCATAAAAATAAATTGAAATATGCTGGACTGATGAGAATAATTAAAAAAAAAAAAATCATAAAAGCCAGACACAAGACGCTAGATTGAACCTTTTCTTGCACAATGCAGCAATCAATGTCAATGTGTTTTGCGCACTCACGAAACACGGGACAGGAAGCTATATGCAAAGTGGATTGATTGTCCGCCTAAGATACAGTGCTTTGCCTTTTGCTTTCCCACAAGAAAGGAGATGACCCCAAGAAAAAGCAAAAAACCGGTAATAGACCTGTGAGTGTCCAGACATGTACCCAAATCAGAGACACTAAATCCTTTAAGTTGAAGAGTTGAGCTTGCAAGGAAAAATAAACCTTCTTTCTGAGTGCACCCTTCACTTATCTGAGAACCAACAAAGCTGCTTGATGACGAAGGATAGTTGGAGACTGTAAAAATTGGATCAAATGACTCGCTGCATATGAGATACTTAGCCTTGTACGAGTGAAATATAAGTGTCTTCCAAGCATTCTTGTTATACAATTATTGGAGAGCACAGAAGTACCGTGTAATCTGCAATTCATAGGTGTGGAAATTGGCTTGAAAGCAAGCAGCCTTGTTTGTTGTTGAAGATCAAGAGCGTATTTTATATGATAAAATTGTTGAGACCGGGCAATTTCAAAGCCAAGGAAAAGCTTGAGTTGGACATTGGACAGATCATTGAGGCTAAATTTTACATCCAACAATTCCTTCATATGACTGATTTCAAAAGAGGTTATTTACTTATTTCCTACTAGCACCAAATCATCCACATAACCTGTTTAGCTTCTCTAGAAGCACTTCTAGAAGAAGAAAATAAGAGTAAAAAGATGAGATGAGCTTTTCCATAAGTAAAAATAAACTCTCCATTAGCTAATTTGTAGAAGCTCACTAATGTAGCTTCTCTAAAAGATGAGATGACATCTACAAATTAGCTAATGGAATACTTATTTTAGCTTATCGAAAATTTCATTTCATTTTTTTCTTCTTATTTTTCTCTTTTAGAAGTGCTTCTAGAGAAGCTAACATCCAAACAGGCCTATAGTCAAGAATTGCAGTGAAGCACGAACCTTTAGGGTTCAAACTTAGTGAATGGGAAATAATCTGTCTTGAACTAGGAATAACTAGAATCAATGAGAGACTAAGACAGCTTGGCATTCCATTGACAACTAGCCTGCTTTTAACCCATAAAGGGATTTCTGCAGTTTGCGTACTAGTCTAGGATCAGATGTCTCTAAAGCCTAGAGGAGGTGGCATGTACACTTCTGTCTGAAGAATCCCATGAAGGAAAGTTCTATTTTCATCTAATTGGTGGAAATGCCAATTGAATGTGAAAGCTAGAGACACAAGGACTCTAAATGGTCATCTTGACCACAAGACTAAAAGTCTCTAGATAATCAATTACACAAGTCTAAGTTTATCCATTAGCAACCAATCAAGCTTTATACCTTCTGCATTGTGCTTCAGCCTGAAAGCCTACTTACATCCTATTCCTTCTTCTCAAGTGGGAGAGGATTGAGTGTCCATGTTTGGTTCTTTTTCAAAGCCAATAGTTCAGCCTTGATAGAGCTGTTCTAATTTTCATAGCTTCTTCATAAGAAGGCTTGGGAGAAGAAGAAATGGATAAAGAAAAGAATCCATGTGAGTTAGTCAGTGAAACCTGACCTGTGACACTAAACATAAGGGTGAAGTTGCTGAGTTAATCAAAGAGCAGTGAGTCCTACACATACTTTGGTGCCTGAGTGCTTCGATGAGGATACTGATGAAGGTGGTGTTGAATTTGGAGGACCAATTATTGAAGGGTTGGCACTTGGCATCATTTGTTGTTGACTGATCACATTTTCATTATTCATTGCATCTGTGGTACGGGTGTCAATAGAATATGGTTTAAAGAGCTAATCATCAGGCTGACCTTGGGGTGAATTTGGTGTTTGGGAAATAAAATTAGTGTCATTGGTGGAGATGAATGGAAACTTATTCTCATAGAACTTCACATCCCTTGAAAGAAAATTTTCTCTAATTTTTTTTTTTTGTGTTAATCCTCCGGTTCTTCAGAGGAAAGGGACGCTAACTAATCCGGAGTTCAACCTGGAGGTAAGTAAAGTGTGACCAAGAAGTGTTTCCGCTAAGGATCGAACTCGGGTAATACCCGAACGATTCAACCTTAATTTCAGCATATTAAACACTTGTGTCCAATCACTTGATTAAATTTTCTCTAATTTGAGATCAAACAAAACATACCCTTTTGTGCCTGACTTGAAACCAGAAAAAAAATGCATTTTCTAGCTCTAAGGTCCAATTTCTTCCTCCTGGAAGGAAGAGTTCCATCACCAAAAGGAAGCTTGTTCTTTAACTTCAAAGCCATAGTCAAGGCTATTGACCAAGAAGAATGCTAGTTATCTCCAACATGGGGAGATGAACCCATTAATGCTCCAGGATTTTCGTTTTAACGCACGTAGAAAAGGCTTGAAGGATCCAGAATCGGATTTGGATTCACCATGGTCACCTGATTATGAAGATACAATAATCAAACAGCAGAGAAAAACACCGAGAATCAGATACAAACAATCTTGCGCAGCAGTAGCAGAGACCCCTAGTCCCTAGGAAAGGAACTCTGATACCATGTGAAAATTGAATCGAGAAGGTGAAACCTTCAGAGAATGAGAACTTTCAGAACTTGATTTCTGAGAGAAGCACAAAGCATAAATGGAAGAAGGGTTTCCTCTCATTACTAACAAGGAATAGAAAGAGTAACTAGCTCACTAACTGAATTAACAGCAGTACAGAGACTGAGAGACTTAAAAATAAATAAATAAATTAATTAACTGACTAGAGTGTTACTGTATTATTAGTTATCAGTGATTTGACAGTTTGTAAGTACAATTGTACATCATCCTTTTTACCCGTTTGATTCACTTTCAGCTGCCACTACACGGTTTTGACTTAAAAAGTTACCCGAGTCATTGATCTATGCAAAATCAAAAGGCACACACAGAAGAATATTCCTGATCGCATAAAAGTCATTGAAGCTATGAAAGCGTAAACAACAATAGATTCAACAACCCATCAGTTTCAACAAACACATGAATTTAAATTTTCAGTAATTAAGCACACGAGATATGATGAACATCACTAACAGGCATACAAACTCAAATTACTGAATTATCATCAGTATTGTACATAGAGAGGACGCCTGTATTCATCAAAGTACTGGTCACGATCGACGAAGATAATGGCATAGAGAGCATAGATTATGCCAGGAATGTAACCTAGAATTGTGAGGAGCAAGCAGATGATGAATTCAACCTGCATAAATGAAATCACAGTCTCAGATCTCGCAGAGAGAGAGAGAGAGAGAGAGAGAGAGAGGAAGGAAGCATACGCTGCAGCAACCGTGGCGAAAGCAAACTCCGAGTGGAGGGAGCAAGATGGCAATCATAATCTCGCAGCATATCTCACAACGTGTCGGCATTTTCCACTATCTGCTGCGTTTCTTTCTTCCGTCCGGTTGTTCAATAATCAAGATTTGGGACGGAATGTATAAATGCAGAGTCAAACAACCAACGTACTCCACGTGGACTTCCCTGGTTCGTCTCGTTCAGTCACTAAAATAATCCTATCCTAACCCCTCATTTTTGTTTATTTGAGTTTAATTTTGATTTTTCATATTCCCATAATAGATGGTTGAGTTTAACGGTCATGATTCAATCATTGACAAATTCATTGTATAATTTTTTATGTATATAATTGTATTAAAAATAAACAAATGTATTATTTTTTATTTTTTTTACTTCCGGGAAGCTCCAAATTGTGGTAGTAAAATACACTTCAAGATTATTTTAAATGATATTTTTTCTTCTTCCAAAAACCAAAAGCTAACAGTAATCGAAAAGCATAACGTATATATAAATTTGAATATAATTAAAATTCAATATAAAAAGTATAATTTATTTTTAATAAATAATATTTAATATATAAATTATATTTTAGATTAATGATAACAATTTATATTGTGATACAATATTAGTTTTAATAATTGGTCAATTTTTTATTGAAAAAAAATATTAAAATGCAATTTAGGAATAAAAAGGACATATTAAAATAGACAAGACATTAAAAAATCTTAAAATATTTTCATTGGAAAAAAAACTCCTAGAATAAAGGTTATCATTTAAGGTAATTTTTAAAATTTATATATAGGAAATATGTACACTAAAATTAAAAATATAGGAAAAGTACTTGACAAAATACTTTGGACCTCAGATAATAATGCAACAGCACATATGTTAGCTATGAAATTCACATCTCTGGTAGATGATATTTTAAAAAAAAGGAAAAGAAATTAAAATGTCCAATATTCAATATTAAGAATTTGTCCATATTTATATTAATATTATGTAAGAAATATGTTTAATTAATTAAAGATAATAAAAAATATAAAAATATGCTAATAAGTTAATTGAGTAAAAATTAAAATTAAAAGCAAAATTTTAATTTTTTTAATTTATTTTTCTTTTCTTCTAATCAAATATTTTATTATCAATTTTTTAATTAATCTTTAGAGATTCAGGTGAAATATTATTTGTTTTTCTACAAGTAATATTTTTAATTATTTTATTATAAATATAAAGATAATTAATCATTATAAATTATTCATTTTTATTTATTAATTTTCTTAGTTAGTGCTTTAAACACTGGTAAGTGGTAAGCAACTTAGCAAAATTAGAACAAATCTTTTATCTTTCTTCCCTTTCAATCTTTGAAAGATAGATTCGGTAACTCTAAATATTTGATAATAGCGCAAGTCACCAAAACAAAATCATAGCATCCAATGATCCAAAAGCAGAATCAACGGCACCACATAACACTTTGAGCGAACATCTCTCATATATAATTTAAGGCACTTTTCAAACCCAACACTGCATACACACACGCTCACTCTTTGTTTTTCTTAGCACTCTTTTTTCTTTCTCCGCTCTTCTACGTTTGTTTCGCATTCTAAGCTCTTTCATGGAATTCAAATATCGTGCTGCACAAGATCGAAGGACACCATCACCACCGCCGCACCCTCTTTCCACCGGCACCTACGTCTCCGATCGCCCATTACGAGGTAACACTTTTCTAATCTTCACGTTCAATTCCTTTTCATCAAGAGACCCATTTGTTGTTCTGTCCCAATGAGTTCGTTTTATTAACCATCTACTGTCCAGGGTGTGAGTTTTCGTCAGGTAGTTATCCCGGCAATGATCCGGCTACTAGAGTTTTACGAACGTCAGTGCAAGTCAATGCCGGAGAAGCGTTCCGGTGAGAGTTGGAGAAAAAGCAAATGAGGAGAGAAATACTTGCCCGCGAGATGGCGCGACGGCGAGAACTGGAGGACGAAGTCAGGAGGGAAATAGCATTAGAGAGAGCTTTGGGAATCCCGAGAACGAGCTTGGGTGTCTTTGAATCAGAATCAAAGAATGAACAACCCGGTTAATAACAACATATTGGGTGGGTCACATGTAAGGTTTATCATTGCTCATTTATTTAAATAAATGTTATTTGATTTAATGAATAAATAATTGGCTATAAGAGAAGAAAATACTAAAATGATAATTATTGATAGGTGTATTTATCTTAAACTTTTAGAGTTTTATTATATTCCTATCAAAAGAAGATATAATGAAATGGTAAGACTCTTATGCAATCATGAACAAAAATATGTTTATATGAAATTTATAAATTTTAAAGATTTTGTTTATATTCTTAATGTGATTATTTTAAATAAAAATTATAAATTTATATTTATATGATATGTTTATGGGAAATTCATGAATTCTAAATATCATGTTCATGTTATTGATCTGATTATTTTAGACAAAATTATAGATTATGATTACATCACAAACTTCACTGCTGCCTTGAATTGATATCACTAAACAATAGACTAACAAAGATAAAGTGATCATACTGATTAGTGTGTATAATGTTTTGTTTAATTTATTATATTTTTAATTTTATTTATTTAGTCATCCCCTGCTTCTTATTTAATGGCCTTTATGTTTTCTCTTCTCGTTTCTAATTTAAACAAATGTCACCTTCTTCACAACGGAAGAGGCTAATTCACATTACAATGAACTAAATCACTAAAATGTGACACATAATAATCTCTTAAGAGTGGGGAGAGCAGTGTAATTTGAATATGTCCCAAGGAAGTGAGAGGTGCAAGGACTTGTTTTGATTGTGTTTTCAGCTTTTACTTTTAAAAGTATTTTGTAAAACTTTTGAGAAAAGTGTGTTTTGATTAAAGAACTGTTTTTTTTTTTTCAGGATAGGATGAGAAAAAAAAACTGTTTGGTAAGTAGTATTAATTAACAGTTTTGGAGATAAGAAAATAGAAATTAAAGTCTCTTTTTTTTCAAAAGAAACTACTCAAACGGATTTATTTTTTATAGATATAGAAATTAAAGTATCATTTGAGGGTCCTTAGTCACTTATCCTGTTGGAAGAGGTTTTTTTTTTCTTTTTTTCTTTTTTTCTTTATCAGCAAAAACAAATTTATTCAGAAGCACAAGGTCTGCCATACAATGGCAGCATGCCCTGGAACTTGTCTACCCGTTTGATTGGGGAGTTTGGTTTCCCTTCTTTTCCATGTTGTTGTGCAGTCACGGAACTGCTGGTAGATTTGGTGACATGCACATATGTAAATATGTCGGGATAGGAGGAAGGGCTTTTTTTGTTGGGGGTGGGTTTAGGGTATACTTTTATCAGTGTAGGAATTTATTTGGTTTTGGGAACAATTGGTTCATAGGTAAGAAAGAGAATATCTGTTGTTTACAAAGGTTTTTCTTTTATGGGACTGGTTATATATAAGGGTCGGGTATCCCTTGCACTCGGGTCCTCTTCCTATTAATGATACATCTTTTTTGCTGAAAAAAAAAGGGTCTGTCATGTAGTTGAAACGTACATCCTGTAAGCACCCATGTAGACTACATATAGATTTAATTAAGCATCAAACAGTCAAGGCCACATGAAGCCCTAATGTATTTCTATCCATATTAAACACCTTATTCAGCACTAGGCCACAAATATGTAGCCCTGAGGTATTCCCATCCGTGAACACACCTTATTCAGCACTTCGTTTGCTGACATTCAATGACTCTTGCATTCTATAACGTGCAAGAAGACTGGATTTGTTTAAATTTGTAATGTTTTATATGGGCTACTTTAATAAGGGGATTTTACTATGTAGGTAATCCATCTTGTGTAAGGCTCTAGATTTTGAAGAATAATTGAATAAGTATTTGTTTGGATAATTTTTTATTATTATAAGAATTTGTAAGAGAAGAAAAATAAAAAGATAAAATAAATCCTATTTGTTTGGCTTAAGATTACTCAACAATACATTTTCTTAGTTGTATACTTGCATTACCATAACTTATTTGTCAATTGAGAAGATGGAGTAAATATATAGGGAATATTGAAGTGGCCGGCCACTGAGCATATATCGTTTTTTAATACATTTACAGGCTAAGCCAAATGATGATCCTTATGGTGCAAAACGTAAATCAATGAAACCTCCTATAATTGATGATAATGACCATTCTGGATTTAGTGTGGAGAAGAAACCTAAGCAGGAATGGAGTTGTGGATTATGTCAAATTATTAACACAAGTGAGAAATGGTTGAATGATCATCTTTAGGGAAAAAAAACAGAAGTCTAAAAAAGGGTCCCTGAAAACTAAAAAAAAAACATGTAAGAAAACCAAAAACATCACTATCTTTAAAAAAGTAAATAGTGTGAAATCTATTGAAGCTATTTGTTACCGTGAATTCAGGATTGGATGAAAGACTAGATAGTCAAAAACCTCAACCTGACATAACCCCCACAAACACATGCATACTGGAACCTAAAAAAGAGGATCAAGTGGTCTCGATAATGAAAATGAAATAGCTACTAGCAAAGAAATCGGGAAATAAATGCATTGACAAACAAGGAAGAAATTTAAATATTATTGTGCATTTTGTAAAGTTAAAACTCGCTCAGAAATTATCATGCAAAGCCATTAAATTTTAGTTATTAAAAAAAATTGCATACAACTTCTGCACATGTTTCAGGCGTATTTGGCACTTGATGTTATGTTGAAATGCAAAACGTCTTGGAGTAAAACGTTGCAAGGAGGCCAGGTGAATGTACTGACATACTATGGCAAATATGGGGTGGGATTATATGCTCGAAACTTGCAAGAGGTGTGCACTTGTGCTTATGCAGCACTATGCACTGTCTTAATGTCACTGGATCAATTTTTTTATAGATAAAATAAAAAAGACTTCTTAGATCGGTTGAACGACAAATATATGCACAGTATATTAATGCTTTATGATTTTCCAAGCGTAGAAATCTTATTTTGGGACGGGATGCAGATCGGCACATGTTGCAAGAACTCAAAATAAATTTTATCAAATATGTTTTTCTACTTTCTCATTTAAAAAATTGTTATCAAATTAATACTTACCAATTTTTCCGCCTTATTTTATGCTGAAAATCAGTTCTTCAAAATTATTTACAAAATAGTTTTAAAAAAAAATCAAAACAAAATTAAGCAAATCCTTACAATTTTATACTACTCTCCCCATTCTTAACTACTAAGAGTTCTGTAAAATTCTTTTAAAAAAAGTTCAGTAAAAAAAAAATCCTCATTCATTGGAATACTTATTTTCTCTCTTTGCAACTTTCAACAACACTGACAGTTTTGAACTCATTAATAATATTGACTTGAGACTTGGATTGTCCGCATCACTAACAAATTTTCTTATATTATAAGAATTTTATAGAAGTTAAAAAAGAAAAGCTTTATACGAAGATGAAACTTTATATTTTACCACTAGATCATGACTGCATAATTAACATTTAACCATGTCAAAAGTGGTCGCCATCAATTGATATCCAGATTTAGATTTCCTGGGTTGAATTTTCACACCTTCACGTAGTAAGCGAATTGGAACCATTAAATAAAGATCGATGGGCTCATGTTTTATGTTATTAAATCAGACTTTTTTAAGTATTTGAGATTTGAGTTGTCCAATCTTCTTCTAACGATTATCATTTACTAACAGGTTGGGTTTCGATTCCTCCATTTTGGCGTAACCAAATCTGTTGCATTTATGTGTTCACGCAGTTATAAACCAGTATCGGGTAAGATGAAGATTGGATTGTTCAAAATTCAAATGCATATTTTTAGTTTGATATATGAGATAAAATTGGAAGCATCATATTTTATATCATAAATCAAACATAAAATATGCATTAAAACCTCAAACCATCCCATCTTAATGATAATCGATGGATAAAAATCAGACTACTTAAATCTAGAATACTTGTTTTAAGTGTGATTTAATAACATAAAACCTGAGCATCTCCATCTTTATCAAACGGTTCCAACTTGCTTCCTATTCGACTGCGGCAGGGAATCCGGATCCAATAATGGATACTGTAAATGGCACGAAACAGCAAAAAATATTCATGGGACATTTGTAAATAAGGTGACAAATTTTTTTAATAAATAACTAAATGAGAAAATCTTTTCACAGTAAATGCCACTAAATAAGAAGCAGGAAAAATAAATAAAATTGAAGAGAAAGATAAAGACAGAAAACCAGTATGATTATTTTATCTTTGTTAGTCTGTGTAAAAAATTGTCTGGTATCCTTGTCATCATTGTTAACGTGATTAAGCGAGTTCATTCTTGGATTGAAAGACATCGAAATTGGTTTACCAAATTAGAACATACCCAGTCCTTGCATCGAGATTCCCATCACTTTCTCCTTCAGCTCTCGCCGCCATATCATCTCATTGGCGATTATCTCTCTCCTGATCTCCTCTTTCTCCAACTCCTGCCGTATCTGCATTTTCTCTAATTCTCGGTGGAAAACTCTAAGTGCTGGAATATTGTCGGAAAAACCATTTGATGTAAACGTACATACTAGAAAGTGAATAGTTGATAAAATCAAATAATGTGAGAAAAGTTTTGCTTTTTAAATAGAAAAACAAATGGGTATCTTGAAAGAAATTTTGCAAGTCAGTGTGGGAAAAGAGCGTGGTGTTGGTGATGATGTTCTTTGGGGTTTTGACAATTACAATATTTGAACTCGATCCATCGAAATAGTTGAAGCTTGAAACATGCAGATGCAATAAAGGTGTTGAGAAAGAGAAAGAAAAACAGTGCCAATGAAATAAGAGATAACGCGTGTATGAGTCTGTGCAATGTTGATTATAAAATGTGATTAAATAAATGTGCGTTTTTTGTTTTGTTCTTTTTTATTTATTTATTTTGTGATTAAGAGGTGTTTTGAAATATTAATTGTTTTAAATTTAAGCATTAAATATTTATTAATTACATACATTTGATGATAATAAATTAACTAATTAAGTGGATTATTTTTTTTTTGTCATTATCACATTGGTAAAAACATACACTAGTTTTATGGATAATTAATGCTAAACAATTTAGTTGATTCATTTTTAGTAGGATCTTACTTTTTAATTACATTCTTTCCATAATTGATAAGCAAATCCAAATTTTAACTATAAAATATATCATAATAAAAAACTATAAATTATATAAAAATATTTAAATACATAAGTTATATTTAAAAATAAAAAAAATCGAGATATGATATTATTTTTAAGGCTTAAATACATTTTTAGTTTTTATAACTTAACACTTATTTATTTTTTGTTGTAAAATTAATTTTTTGTTTATAATTCTTACACATTATGTTTTTCATGTTATAGCATTTTAGATAATACTTTTTTTCCTATCCAAAAGTATTATCCGAACTAAAACAATATAAAATCCAAACTAAAAAAATATAAAACAAATATAATTGACAAGGATTAAAAATAAAAAGTACTAAACTTCAAAGACTATATGTTGGGTATGACTCATACTTAGTTTATATATTTCATTGAAATCTGATTGCATTGTAAAGAGTGTATAAAGAGAATATAACGAAAAATTGGACATAACCTACGTTAGGTGAACCAGATTAAATACGATATTATTTTTTTCTTCCCTTTTTCCTTTTATGTTATTTTTTCTATTGTTGTGTGATTGCTCATTACCAACACTATAAAGATATTTAAAATCCTATTTTAATTATTAATGTTTTTTCTAAAAATTATCAAAAGAATAATAATTTGATATTAATATATTTTTTATCCATATAAATTGAATACAGATAATTTATAATATTCACACATCATGTTCAATCAAAGCTAAAACCCCCTTATATATATATAACTTATCATAAATAATCATTTTATATGAGAATGAAAATGAGAATGATTAATCTCAATGACTAATCCTAAAATCTTTAGGATGATATAAATAAAATCTTTAAAATCTTTGATTTTTTAAGATAAATAATTAAAATATTTTATTGTTAAATAAAATTTTAATTTTAATTTAAAATATTTTAATCTTAATATTTCATTTTATCTAATAGTTAAGATTGATCATTTTCATTCTAACATAAAATGTTGAAATCATATAAGCAAATATTTTGTTTTTTAAACAATAAAACAAATAAGTATGTATCTTGAAAATGTACGAGAAAAAAATGAGAGCTACCTTGTAATGGTGAGTGCTCAGGGACAAGGTGATTGTGGGAAGAGGGCATGGTGTTGGCGAAGGTGTCCTATGGTGTTGACCATCACAATATTTAAACTCATGAAAATAATTGCAACGGGAAACAAAGGGAAAAGAGCAAGAGAAAAAAAAAATAGTGCCTATCAAAATTAGAGACAATGTGTATGAGTGTGTGTTGTGTTGAGATTGAAAGTGTGATCAAATAGGTGTGAGGGTGGTTTTTGCATATACATGTAAGGCATGTGTTTATAGATGACATTAATTTTGTGTGTGTGTGTGATGATATTTTATTAGTGATGTGTACCATGGTCAAATATTGAGAATTTATTAAATCAATCTTTTAAGCTTGAGAAGGGAAGAAAATGTTCTTCTTCCAATTTTGAATGTGACCACAATACCCAAAAAAGATTGAATATGAATACCTTTTTTAGTGGAATATGAATAAATGTTTAATATATTAAGGATTTGAAATATTTATTGTTTTAAGTTTTAAGGATTAAATATTTGAGTATACACATTTTATATTATAAAAAAACATTAAGAAGTGAATAACTCATAAGTACAAGCCCTGTAAAAAAACTCACAAGTACAAATGATTTCATTAAAATAATATAACTAGTATTTTAGCTCGTGAGTTAAATTATATTTTTATATTGTGATTGTTTCAACAAGTGGATAATACACGTAGTTTATACTATATATATATATAATAAATTGTTTAAACTTTAATATAGTATTACTTTTAGTTATTCAAATTTTTTATATAAAATGAGTAAGAATTAATTTATGTAGAAAGATGATTGGTAAGGATTTGGGGTATCAAGGTTGTTGGGACGTACGATGTCATTTTCCTATTGTGATGCCTGTGATGTCATGGCTTAAAAAAATTATATAGAGAGATAAAAGAGAGAATGATAAAAAAAAGTTATTGTTTGAGATTGTTATAAAAAAAATACTTTTTTGTGAAATCAAATAATATTTCACTTGGGTCTCTAAAAATTAACTAAAGAATTAAAAGTAAAACATTTATTGAAAATACATAAACTAATTAACATTTTTTTTACTATTTACGTATTATCAATTTCTTTGCTATGTCTAATATGTGAAAGATATTTTATTTTTAATTATTTTAACGTATTTAATGCATAATATTTAATACTATTAATCTTGATAAATATATGACATATAGAAGGAATTAAAAATCTTGAATTGTAAATGAGAGTATTATTTTAATGTTTTTTTCTTATGTTTCATATCAAGAATATATTGAATAAAGGAGGTGGATCTTTAATGCTAGATTTTGAATAAAGATTTTAAGTTCAAGATTTGATTTCATTAGATCTCTTAATAAATGAAGATCTAAGATCCCAATTTAAGATCTATCATAAGGATTTTAGTATTTAAGAATGGAAAGAGTAGTATAAAAGTGTAAGGGTTTGCTTAATTTTGTTTTAATTTTTAATTTTTAAAACTATTTTGTAAATAATATTGAAGAACTGATTTTCAGCATAAAATAAGGCGGAAAAATTGGTAAGTATTAATTTGATAACAGTTTTTTAAATGAGAAAGTAGAAAAACATATTTGATAAACTATATTTTGAGAATATATTTTTTCATTTCCTATGGCTTGCATATTTCTCTGTTTTAAGAATTAAAACAACAAAAGTGAAAACAGAAAGGGGTTGTTACCGATTATGAGTTATAAAAACAATTACATTGAAGTAGTTTTGATTTTTTTTTCAGAAGATATTATTCAAAACATATTTCTGTCCTTATAATATTTTGTTTATTCCACTTGATGCTAATTATTTTGGTACAAGTGATGACACACCTGTGTCACTTGATGATGACAATGAGAATTCTCCATTCCGATTGCAGAAGAAATCCAAACAGGAGTGGAGATGCACATATGTCATATTACTGCCACAGGTGAGAAAGGTTTGAATGACCATAATCAGGAAAAAAAACATAAGGCTAAAGAAGCATCTCCAAAAACTCAAGAAATAGGTAAAGAGCACCAAAACATCTTTATCATTAAAGAAAAGTAAACGGTGTGTGAAATCTACTAAAGTTATTGTTACTATGAATTGAGGGCTAGATGCAAGACCAGATAGCCAGCAACTTCAACCTTACATAACCCCCGCAGACACAGGCATATTGGAATCTAGAATAGAGGATCAAGCTGTCCAGGAAAGCAAAGGTTTAGGTGATTTGGAAAACAAAAATAAAATAACTGATGAGAAAGAAGTAGGGGAAACAAATGCATCGACAACAATGAAGAAGTTTAAATATTATTGTGCATTTTGTGAATTTGAAACTTGCTCAGAAATTGTGTCCCAAAGCCATAAAAATGGAAAAGAGCACCTTTTAAGGCTTTGAGACACAATTTAAAAAAATATGAGATAATTTAAAAAAGTTATATAATTATAAATGTTTTTATTGTTTAAAATTCATAGTTTAAAATAAAATATATCTTTTATATTTATCATTTAAAATAAAATAAAATAAATATGCCTTTGAACACTTTTTCCTAATCTAAATTTTATTGTTTAACGAGTCATTGAAAAGTCTTTATTCTTGTAATCAATGTATTTTATTTTAAAAAAATATTTAATGTATATGTCAAATGGAAGGCTTTTTCACAATTTACAATTTTACATATTACTTCCCTGTTTCTTTATCGGTCTTTTAAGGTTGTTTTTATAGAAATTAAGAGATATAATTATTATTTTTATTTTAATAAAATAGTTGTTGGATTTTTTATTTTACCTCCTTTTCTTTTCACTCCATAACAAATGCATGTATAAATTAATTAAATATTAAGAGAGAATTAAAAGTATAATTGATAAAAGTAATTAATTAATGTGATATTGAACTTTAAAAACAAAAACAAAAATCTTCCAAAAATCCAACAATTAAAAAGAAACGGAGGTAATATAATTTATGAAGTCTTCAATGTTGCAACTAATGTAATTAAGTCACCACAATAATGAGGGTAGAATAAATGTATCTACAATTAATTACATTACAATATTGCAATAATTATTTAATTGTATGTCAAATTGGAGAACTTCAATTAATGAATTTTCAATTAATGAATTAATTACAATAATTAATTGCAATATTGTCCTATGTTAAAGATAAAATACATTAATTTCAATTATTTAATGCATTTACTATTTCAATAAATGTTTTTTAACAACAAAAAAGTTTGTCCAATATTGTAGTATGAATACTTCCTCCATTCCTAATTATAAGAATTTTTAAAAAAAATTATTTTTTATTTTTTATAAGATCATTTTGTAATTATTAGATGCATTAATTATTTTTTTCTTTACATACTCTTATTTAATTATTCTTTCTCCAAACATTAATAAGAAACAAATAAGTGGATAGAAAGAGAAGAAATAAATAACTTTGGAATTATAGTACAAATAATTAACAAATTTAAATACAATAACTATTTTTTTAAGAGGCGTGGATTAGTTACAAGAATCTTATAATTGGGTACGGAGGAAGTATAAGAAAAAAAACATGTCACACTAATTAACTAAGAAAGTTAATCACATTTAATTATATTAATTTTAATTAAAAAATATTTTTTCCCAACTTACCTTACTTTGGAACTTGGTATCAAGAAAAAGAAAGAGTAATTGAAACTAACATCTTAATTAAATAAATGATATTTTAGAGATAGTAACATTAAATAATATAGAGTTAAATTTTTCTTATATTTGAGACCAAGAAAAATATATATTTTTTCTTATATATAACATGAAAGGGAGTACTATATACTACAATGAACACGTGTTTTTACCATTATTTGTATTATGAGTCATCCACTCGTTTTAATTTATCAATAATATTAAATGTGTGTAATGAATGAATATTTAATGATTAAAACATGAAATAATAAATATTTCAAATACTTTAAGGTATGCATTAAATATTTTATATTTACTCATAATCAATATTTTTTTTATTAGAGGTAATTTTTTATTTATTATGGAGTCCTATTCAACATTAGAAAATAATTTTCCTTTTCATTCTCTTTTCAAGTATTAAAACATGCATGGATAAGGTAAATTCTCAATATTTGATTATCACACGTGTCACCAAAACCATACATCATCACACAAAATGACATCTCTAAACTTAGACCATATGATGGAATGAAAACACCTTGTTCTCTCAATGCGCCTTAGATGCATGCACGCAAATACCCCTCAGTCACACTCACATCTATTTAATCCCACATTCAAACACAACACTACACACAAACATCATACTCTTTGATTCTATAGGCACTTGTGTTTCTTTCTAAGTGTTTTTTCCCTTTGTTTCACTTTTCAAATTTTTTCATGGAGTTCAAATACCGTGATGGTCAAATCCGAAGGACACCATCACCATTGCGGCACCCTCTTTCTGCCAACACCTATGTCTCCAATCGCCCATTACGAGGTAATGCTTTTCTAATCTTTATGTCCCTTTCATCAATAGACTCATTTGTTTTATCTGTTTAAAATACAAAAGTTGTCACCAATTCATTCTATTAACAATCCAATTTCCCGGGTGTGATTTTGCATCAGGTGGCTTTCCCAGCAATGTTTCAGCGTCTAGAGTTTTTCCAATGGCCATGCCGATCAATGTCAACGAAGTGTTCCAACGAGAGTTGGAGAAAGAGAAAATATGGCGAGAGCTAAAGAAGAAAGAAATCAGGAGAGAAATCATTGCTCGCGAGATGGCATTTGCACAACGACAAGAACTGGAAGACGAAGTGAGAAAGGAAATGGAATTGGAGAGAACATTCAGAATCCCGATGCAAAGATCAGAGGGGGTTGCATTTCGAGAACCAATGTCAATGTCTATTAAACAGAATCAGTTGAATAACATTACCATGTCTGGTGGGCTACAATTCCATTTACTGTCCCAAGATTATATGCAAATTAACAGGGATAATATCAAAATTGATAACAAACAAGCTTCTAATAACAAGGATAAAGTGATTATACTGGTTAGTGTATAGTCTTGTTTAATTTATCCTTCATTTTTGTCTATTATTGTTTTCAATTTTGATGTTCTTTTCCTACTTCTTTTTTAGTGTTATTTGGTCTGTGAAAAGGTATTGCTCTTTCGTTCTTGACTAAAAAAATGCCACCTTATTTGAGAATGTCTCTTGAATATATATATATATATATATATATTTTATCTTGAAGCCTTTATTTGGCTAGTGAGCATAAATGATTTTGTTTATCCCATTGCAGAATAAGCCAGATGATCAATGTGGGGAAAAGCGCAAAGCAGTGACACTTGCAATTGATGACAATGAGAGTCTACAAAAGAAAGCCAAGAAGGGGTGGAGTTGCGATTTGTGTCAAATTTTTGCAACAAGTGAGAAAGGCTTAAATGATCATATTCAAGGGAAAAAACATAAGGCTAACAAAGAATCCACTAGAACTCAAAAAATAGGTAAGAGAAAGAAAATAATTTTATCATTGAAGAAAAGTAAACATGGTGTGAAATGTACTAAAGTCAATATTACCATGAATACAGGGCTGGATTCAAGACCAGAAGGTCAAACACTTCATCCTTGCTTAACACCCATGGACACATGCAAACTGGAATCTAAAGAAAAGGACTCAGTTGTCCAAAAGAGCAAAGGTTTAGGTGGTTTGGACAACCAAAATGAAACAACTATTGGTAAACAAGCACAGGAAACAAGCACACTGCCAAAAGGGAATAAATTTAAATTTTGGTGTGAGTTTTGTCAAGTTCAAACTCAATCAGAAATTGTCATGCAAAGCCATAAGAATGGAAAAAAACACTTGACAAATATCAAGAAATTTAACCACAACAGTGGTGGTGTTGCAAATTCTGAATGACTATACAACCCATGTCATATGTTGTGTAGTGCTTAGATTCATAAATGTTTATTTCTTTTATTTATTAATGTGCTATTTTCTATATGTTTTAAGAGTTATGATTATAAAGCGTTATATGAGAAACCCATTTAACATGGTGTGAAAAAAGCTTGACTGATTGCATCTTTATTTAAATGTACATCCCTCAAATTCAAGAGATAAATTAAAGAAGAAGAAGAAAAAATATTATTTTGAGGATAAAAGCACTTCTAAATTCTCCCAAGAAACATAACTAAATGGTTTGACTCTATTATCCTTTGCACATGCTCATTTATAAATTGTAAACATAGGATGTTTATTTTTCTATTGAAAATCAATGCTATGCGAGTGATAAATTCATGTTAAACATCTATTTGAGGCTTGGAAATAAAAAATCAAACACACTTAATCATACGAAAAGATCATAAAAATTGAAGGCTATAAATTATCTGTGTTTTATTTTACTTAAAAGATATTTTTGATTAAAAATAAAAAATAGTTTTAAAGAAAAATTAAAGACTGGTTATTAATTTTCATTCTTTTAGCTCGAAAGATCCTTTTAATTAAAAATTCTGAATTTTTTTTTAAAAATGGTTTTATTTAAAACTAATTATTTGACTTAATGAAAAAGTATATTTATAAAATAAAAAATATTGTATAATTTTACATAAAATTTAATTTATATAAAATTACTTTGATTAAATATTTTAATAATATGCAAATAATAAGAATTTCAAAAGTTACTTTGTAAATGAAATCGAAATTCGAAGTTTATAAACAAACTTTTTTCTAGGAGATTGGTTATTTTTCATCTTACTGAGCAAATTTACAAATATAAAACCATTGAAAATATTAGAGAGCATTGATTTATTAAAAATAAAAGGAAAAAAAAGTTATAAGTCCTTAAAAAGAATGTTAAATCCACACAGCAAGACTCCGAGACCGTCACCAAAAAGCAGCCAATAAGATAGAAAGGATAACTTTTTCAAGCTCTTTTTATTTTGTTTCTTTATTATAAACAAAGTCCTTTTCCTTTTACGGGCTTTTTGTAAAAACTTTGATCTAACCTCTCCTTAAAAAGACGAAAAAAAATAGACCAAACATCATCTAACTGCAATATTTTTTCGAAACTTTATTTTCTTTTCTTCTCAATTAGTTAACATGAATAAGCGAACTACAAGCCCAAAAAACTCTTTTCCTACATATTATATTTTCTTGCAAAGTTAAGCTTGTACATGAATCAAGATTAACATGCATGCACTTGCATTATAGGATGCAAAATATAGTCTATGTCGGATTTGATATTTTTCTTTTAAAAACAATCGTAATCACGTGATTCGAAATTTAATCACCCTTTTAAGATTTTTCGTTCCTTCTCAACAATATATTTTACAAAAATCGAACTCAGTATTTCATGAGTGTAAATGATTTCACATTTGGACGTTCATATCCAAACGTGAAAAATAAAATAAACATTGGAAATTTGGAATGTAAAGATTTCCTGACTTAAGCAGCCCAAGTGACCAACCATGTGCTTAGAACTGGCCACCTAGTCCAATTTCTTAGGCATCTTCTACAGAATAGACATTTAACAACTTTGTCGTGGCGCCCAAACTCTCAACATGCTAACCTTAAATTCTGGTAAGGTAGATAGTATTTTTTTATACATAGATTTCTTCTAAATGGCTGATTAGTTAGGTTGTGACATTATACAATAGAAAATGCAAACGGAGAATCTTATGTTTACATAGTTTAAATACTAAACAAAACAAATGTTGCTGAGTGAACTAATGAATATGGATAGACATCAACGAACAAAATCAACCGACCCTAGTCCCAAGTCCCAAACCTTCAAAACCAGCCACAAAGAACAAGAAACTAAGGCCACCATCTCAAACACAATGGAAGTCCAATTTTGTACAACTTTTTACCATGCAAAAGATAAATCAGTCAAGCAACTTGTGAGAAAGATATATGATGATTTAGGGGAATAGAAATTCTCCATTTCATCTAATATATATATTGAACATATGATTCTATAAGGTATATTTTATCTTTACAAAGTAAAACATAAAACTAGAAATGAAAGTTAAAAATCTGTTGCATACTATCAAGGCAGAATACACGTTCGGAAAGGGTATAGATTCAGTCTACTGTACTTTATATAGATCAAACCCTCAAAGCCACCTGGTCTTGCCATGAAATCTTCCTCTTCCCTGCCCTATTTGATCCATCCCCAACACTTCTACAAGCAGCCGAGAGCTTGAGGTCGCTGTGCTGCTCGTCAGTCGCAACTCTTTGTGTACTTCTCTTTAGTTCTTCAATCCTCATGGGCTCGCTGCTTCCCTGCAATTCCTCCTCTTCTCTCTGCATGAGACCAAAATAGAAGGAAATTATGAGTCTACTTGAATAAAAAACATAAACAAGGATTCATGACACAAATGTATGTGTAACTCTATTTACCGAAATCTGGTTCAAGTCGAAAAATGGAGTTACACTCTTCTTTGTGGCTTCCGTGCCGCTGTGAATCCTTTCTTTGTGATTCAAGTCAAACACTGGTGGAGCAGTACCGTTAAAGGAAGCATCTTTTTTACTAGAACTCCTAGCATTCAGGTTTAGATCAAACAAGTGGCCAGTTTTTTGCAATTGGGCTTCAGCCACATTGGAAATCCTTCCATTTGAGTTCAAATGAGATGTGGGGTGGGGTCGCAGAGTAGGCTCCTTCCTGTTGTAATTCTTTCCCTTCGAGATGATGGGAGCTTGCATTTTGAGCTTTTGTGGCTTTACAACTTGCTTTGGTTGAGGCTTAAGAATTGGGTGTTTTAGCAAGTAATTGTAACGTTGCCTCAAAAATCTGCAGTTTACAAGAGAGACAGTAGTGAGGATAACAATAAACTGCAAACTATGAAAAATGAACTACTACTTTGAGGCATGAAACACTACCTAACTTCATCTTCCAGTATCAACTTTTTCTGCTTCGTAGCCTGCAATTTCCTTCTCATGGCTTCTGTTTCCTGAGCATATTAGAAATACAAATTCCATGAGAACAATTTCTCCAAAAATGTTGGACAAAACCTTTGAAACAAGAATTGGCGTGATGAACATAGACAAACACACTACCAAAATTATTTTGATGAAACTTAGGGAAAGTAAGCCGCCATGAAAAGAAGACTAATAATTATTTCATATTGAGCTCATGATTAGATAAAATCAAAAACCCAATGGAAAATACGATTTGAAACAAAATATACAAAGGTAACAAAGCTAATTAGCACAAGGACCCATGAATACCATGGCAAAAGTGAGCCGTCAGAAAAAAGAGAGACTAATTAACAATTAAACATTATTCAGTTGTTCATGATTGAATTGGTTCAAACAACCTATGGAAAATATGATACATAAACCAGAAAAAAAAACGTACAAAGCTAATTAGCATAAAGACCCAAGAGGCTAAAACTCAAAACTATACAGAGGAAAGGCTCTGAGAAGAGCTTTATTAAACATGTAAAAAAGACTAACAAAACAAGAGAACTCACATCGCAAGAGCACACTGCTATGTGACTGTAGTTTTATGTCCACAAATACTCGAGAAATTTGCAGGTAAGAATCGAAGATTTGGTTGGAGTACAAAAAGAATTGATTTGTTGGAGATAAAGAAACGAAGAAATTAGACACACAAAGAGATGTGAACAAATACCACAAAGAGGAACATAAAAACCCACCATCCCATCAGATCGGAACATAAACATAGTTATAATCCAAACAAAAGATCAAACAAGCATATCAATCAAAACATAAGATCCCTTCGTCGTTTCCTCCAAAAAATTCGTTAATTTTCACAACAATCAACCATAACAAACCCAAACAAATTATCAAACAAACATATTATCAACCAAACCACAAGATCCCTTCCTCGCTTCCTCCAAAAAACATCCTTACTTTTCACAACAAAGAATCATCACAACCCCAAACGAACCAAAAGCCCCAAAGCCATCAAGGGGAAAAATCAGATCCAGAACAAAAAAAATTGATCATTGAGAAAAATAAAGAAGAGGGCAAGGCAAAGGGGGTTACCTTGTGCAGGTCTTCATAGTCCTGCAAGAGACTCTGGTGCCTCAGCCTGGCCCTCTGATCCTGATATACCTCATAAGGAGGCTCCAACGAGACAACCCCTTTCATCTTCTTCATGAGATCAAAGAGAAACAAGAGAACCCAAAAGGGAGGAACAAACGAAGACTAAAGGGAAAAGGGGAGAAAGAGAGAAAGAAGAAGGTGGGTGATGTGGGGTGAGGTGTGAGGGAAGATGGAAAGAAACGTGAGAGAAAGAAAGAAATAGGAAAAGAGAGGCCAAAGAAAGAGAGAAGAGGTGAAGGGGTAAGAAGGTTCTCGCTTTCCTGTTTTCTCTGTGAGAAGACTCTGACCGAGACAAAGAAATCCGAAAAGCCCACATAACTCGGTGAAAAATATTGTTCTTTTGAAAGACCAGTGATGAAGATGGGATTTTTTGGGGGCTTGCAGAAGGGCAATTCGGGGAACATAGTTTTGATGAGAGAGAGAGATGTAAGGTGGGTTTGGTTGGAGGACATTTGAACACATCTAACTTCTCTTTCTTTTTGTTTTCCCATTCTTTCTTTCTTTCTTTCTTTTTTGTTTTTCTTTCTTCTACATAAATTTTGGTCCAGCTGGGCCATTGATGAGAGAGAAAGAGGGTTGGGTTGGGTGGGGTGGACTCTTTGGTTTTGATGGCATGATGGATGCGTGGAGTTTCCATGTTTCTTCTTTCATTGTGTGTGCCATTTGTTGTTGGTGTCTGTGTAGAGAGAGAAAGAGAGAGAGAATGGGTCAGAGAGAGAAAGAGGGGCAGTAGTATTGAAGATAGATAGATACATAGATTAGGGGCTGGAAAAAAAAAAAGGCAAAGGGGTGGGATAGAATAGATAGATAGATAAAATGAGTGAGATGATGCTGTTTCTCTGCTACGCTGTAGCAGTTGTTGCAACCTTATTTTTAGGCTTTGGCTTTGTATTTGAGTACTTTGGTTTTTGTTGCCCCTTCCTGATGGTGCCATGGTGGCGTTTACGAATCATACAGATGCCCCTTTCATTTCAATTATTATTATCATTTTCTATATGGGAAGGGTCAATTGGTGTGCATTTACCTGTGTACCCTTCTCATTTTGATGGTTCCTTTTTTTCTGCTTTTTCACCCGTGTGTGCTGTCCTGGGTGGAGAAAAGAGAAAAACCAATATCAATATGGTTTGTTTTTTTCATGATGAAGCGGGTAAAGTAAAGAAGAAAAATCCTACACACCCGCCCCATTTGCCAATTGCGATATTATTATTTCACTCTCACTAGCATCTTATATGAGAGAAGGGTGGATTAGGTACTTTGTCTTCTACATATACATATATACACCCAACTGAACCCCTATCTTTATATTTAATGTTTCCTCCATCTTCATGAATGGAATTAGAAAGATCCCACCAGCACCTACTTTCAGGACTTTTGAGTGACACCAACCTACCTAACCTAATAGCCACTAATTCTCTTGATTGAAAGCTCCCTCACCATTACCCTTTAATTTCTTTCTTTTGCTCCATGCTTTGCTTGGTGTTATAGCCACAGATTTTCAGATCTTATTGGTTGTTTTCAACATGCGCAAGCCTTACCCTTTTCTTTACGTAATTCTGCATACGTATTTATGTAGTATACCTTAATTTATATTTTTATATAAGATAAATTTAAGTAAAATACGTTCTAGCTCACATATTTTTCAAAAGTAAATTTTCATTAACTAAAATTTATTAAAATTATAAAATTACGTGAGTTTTACTTTTTATTCAACGAACTTAATAAAAAGACTATATTAAAGAGTGTTATATACTAGTAATCTAGTTAAATGCATGTGTACGTACTTGGTTTATGGTAATTTTGAATCTTGTAATGAGGGCAAATGTCATGGGGGTAGTATGGGTGGTACAAAAGGTGAACCCACGCACACCCACCATCGACAACCATGGTAAGAATTTTAAAACTAACACGGATTGCAGAAAAGTCTCCTAAAACAAAGATTCTGATAATGTGACCAGTGAACAGCAGTTAGGGTAAAATAAAGCTGCCGCGATGCCTGTTGATGTTGGAGTTTGGTTTTTTGCATTTGTTAACATTTTTTGTCGGTCACTAAATATTCTACTCTTTCTCTCTCCTTCACTGTGTGTGGACGTCTGAGACCCCATTCACCTTCAGGCGTATTTCTCTGTTTGTCCTTCTCTTGCAATTTCTATCAAATAAATAACAACTAGATATAATGATAGTCGGTTTTGAGGAATTTATTTGAATAAATAAATAATAATTTTTAATATATATAAATATGATATCACGATTTGACAGACATAATATCATGAATTTGATCCATAAATTTATATATGAAAAATATTGACGTTGAAAGGGAATAATCTCTTAAATAAATCTCAATAGTTCAAAAAATTAGTCTTTAGCTTTTAGTAAAAAAAAACCTTAATTCTCTCTTTTTAGTGTGAACCAATGATTAACACCAAAAATATATATACAAATATGTTAAAATAATGAAAGTTTTATCAATTAATGTTTATTATAAATTGTTTACTCTAGATAATATTCCAGTTTAATTGATGTGCATTGTTGCACTATGTTTGATAGGGGTGTAAGCATGAGAGGAAAAGAAAAGGGAAGGACACACAAATATAAAGAAAAACAAAAAAAATTCCTTTAATATGCAAGAAAAAAATAGTGAAAGAAATCATCTCATTATATAAATTTTATTTCTTCTAATATGAGAAGCGCCCAAGTTACATTAATGTTTTGTTTGACTTATGAAAGGAAGATAAAAAATGTTAGGAAAAAATAGATGATTTTAGTTGTTTGGGAGCCTATTTTCAGGACTTTTGTCCTCGTCATTACAGAGTCAACGTAACAATTAAGATTAAATACACATATTTTTTCGAGGATCAAACTAAAAATCAAGAATTTTTTTATTAAAGATCAAATGTAAAACTCAAAAAAAATCCAAGAACTAAAAATATTATAATTTATTATAAAATACATAATCTTATGAGACGAACGTTATCTACACCATTTCTCCTTAGTTTTCCTTTCCATCTTCTCTATTTTGTTCCGATCAAACAAAGCATAAACGAGTAGTAGTTGGAGAAAAATAAAAATAAAAAACTAAAAAAAGAGAGTCAACTGTCTTATAACCCGGCAATTTGACTGTGATAAGTGATGAGTGAGAAACACATGGACAGTCGATAATGAAACCCATTCGAAGAGATGACTTGTTTGTTACTTTACGATTGGTCAGATCTATGACTAATCTTAAATAGAGGCACATTGGGTCACCGAGTTTTGAGTTTTCAGCCTCACTGTCCAATACATAGAACCATAATATCTCTCCATTATGTAATACTGTAGTGCTTTTCACCCTCCAAAATCCATCATCTCCATAATCAAAACCCAAACTTTCAACTCTTTTCCCCTCCGCATGGAAGCCAAATCTAATGACAGCCATACTTTCTCTATCAATTGAATGGGAAATGGCGAAATGCTTTGCCCTCCATCAACTTCTCCCTGTAAGTCTCTCCCTCCATTCATTTTCCTTTGGGTTGCTTCTAAGGTCAATAAAGTTGATTTTTCTTCTTCACTATATCATCTCTTATGGGATTGGATTGTGGGCAGGAGGTAGGTGTTGTTCACTTGTTTGTAGTATTAGAACCTACTACCTGGATCTGTTTTCTTCGTTTACTTTGTGATGTTTCTTATTGCCTAGAATGTCCTTTCTCTTTGTTTGACTCTCTTAAACCTAAAATATCTTCTATGAATAGAATTATTATATGCTGTCTAGCTCAGGTTGTAGAACGCAAGACTCTTAACCTTGTGGTCTATTTTAAATAAATATTAAAATTGATTTTTTATATTGTGAATCAAAGCCAACTAACAATGTAAAAAGTAAAAACATCCATCATAATTTATGATATCATATTATCACCATGCACTCCCAACAAAAAAGCTTCTTGTTGTTTGTATGCATATTAATCTTTCATTTGCCCTTTTTTCAATCTCTATTAGATTCAAAACTGAGGCAGAATGTTAGTATGCTGTGTAGGCTTGTCAATCTGATGTGACTGATCCTAATATTCATAACTTTTGTGTTTGTGGATTCATTTTAGGCATGAGTTATTGGCAACATGCTAAATCTCTACGAGATAGCAAAGAAGGTGGTTGTCCAAGATGAAGCAGTGAGTACAGAAAGAACTTGCTGAATATGGCAGTCTTTGCTAAACAATTATAGCTTTTGTTGTTTTTCTCTTTTTCAGTTATACGAGTTAATTCATAATGGTGTTATTTTTCTGTACAGTATTATGCAGAGTAGAGTTTGATGGTTACTCTGAGGGTGAGTAAATAAAAAAGTTTGGTAATTGCTCCCTCTCCCTCTCTCCCTGTATTCATAGTCTCGGTGTTATACAGAGACTTTTTTGTGCTTTTATGAGCAGATTTGGATGGTGGAACTTAATTCACCCTTTATTGTTCCTTATAAAAGTTGTAGGACAGTTTTTATGTGCATCATCATCTTATATATATATGCGCTACACTAGATGGGGTATGTCTTATAACATCACAGCTTTCCCTTTTGTTTTCAACTGGCAACTGACTTGCCTAGTTCACGAAATTGAATATGTCAAAAGTTGTAGGTATGGTTATGAAAACATATGGATTTCATATATTGAGAGTTGGGGTGGATAACTGATAATTTTTATTAATCAAAGTATGGTCTTGAATGCACATCAGAAATTGCAATTTGTTACTATTAGACATTTTTTGGTTGCAGAAACTTTCTCTTTTAATCATTGAGTCATACAAGGATGCACACAAGAAGGGTGTCCAGGTAAAAATCTCTATATTCAAGGGGAAGATTGGAAATTCATTTGTGTAAGTGTTTATTGATTTTGAAAAACAAGATCCTGCTTAGGAATGCTGCCAGGGCTCATTGAGGGGTTGAAGTCATGACATTGACAGCGAGATGAACCTCATTTTTGCATACAAAACCCTGTCAGAAAAGGCTTATTTGTCCTTTGATAGTGATTTTGATTTTGCAATCTTATTAAATTATGTACGGATAATTGGAAATGGTGGTGAACCTTCTTTTCCCTGTTTCTTTTGTCCTTGTCCTATTTTGTTTAGTGGGAAAAATCAATTCTATATGTTCTTCCATTTTTGTCTCTGTTAATTCGGGTAAGTATAGATGCATTTTGAAAGAAAGAAAAACCTTTAATGATGAAGTTTCTTCTTATTCTTTTTCCCCAGAAAGTTACTCTTTTAGTAAAGTCACTTTTATATTTTTGCTTTTGGAAAATTTATCCAATTGATTTATTTTTTTATGCATTTTGAATTAAAAATATATATTTTCTTACGTAAAGCACAAATTACCCCAAGAAGAACTCGGGCCACATTATCCTGTTGTTATCCTCTTTCTTTTTTCCTTGTTCAAAACAGTTCTTTGATTCGTCTTTTGTTTTTTTATCAATGCGGTTTTTTTTAGAAATGTGAGACTTAATATTAAAAAATAGAGTTCACATTATCCAATGAGATTCATGTTGATATCATCAAATAATTAGTTGGAAAAAAAAGAGGCTGTTACTAGAATTTCTATATTTGGAAAATTGACACCTAGCCGAAAGACATACTAATATTAATGAATGTTGCAATTTAATTAATGTTAACGTGTTACTACATGTCAATATTTTGGTAGTTCCTTTCCTGCCAAAAAAGACTTGAAAAGAATGTAGGCTCGCTTTGGCTGAAATAAAGGTACTTCATGGCCAGCTCCTCTTACTGTTGCAAAAGTTAGTCCATCATACACCTCTGTCCATCCACCAACCTAAAGTAACCACAAGATACATAAACCTCAGTGCGAAATATTGTTACATGTAATATGTTATATATATGGCTTTCAAATTTAATAAATTAATACCTGTCCACCAGAGTACCATGGATACCAGCGAGTTCTGATGCTGAGGTTAAGGTGGTTGAGAGAAAACCTTGTGGCAGTAACTGGAACCACAGAATCTGTGTCCCCGCTACATTATAGCAAAAAGCAAAATGGTATTGAGTTTTTATCACACAGATATAGTGTCAAGTATCTGCATAATCTCATACAAGAAAAAAATTTAAAAAATAAATTATTATGCTTCTTGTCCCAAGAAGGATTTTGAGTTATGGGTCCCTAAGTTGTTATATATGAAGATGCTATACAAATAGTGAAGAATAATTCTGAATTTCCCTATAACGTTTTATTTATTTGGGTGGATAAATATTGCATGCGTTTTATATTTTTAAGACATTAAATTTATTTATTTTTTATTTAAATTTTTTATAAAGTAGTTGGAAGATTTATATGAGAATTAATATATTATTACTCATAAGTGATAAAAATCACTTAGCTAGTGTTGTGACTTGTGAGCCTATCTCACATGTTTTTGTATTTAAATTTTTGAAAAGGGACTAACATTTCTCAATTGAACTATTTCTTGCTCATATTTTTTTTACGTGTTCTAATCAGAATCTTAGAGACACCATTCTAGTAATAGGATGTCGCTCAAGCCCTAACAATTTGGTTAGAAAAAGGAGAGTTTTACAAAGCAAAGAGATTTCACTTTTGATAAACGGAGCTTCCGACGAAAAAGTAAAGAAATTTCAAGTAGGTTGTGACGACATTGTACCGTATGCTAGTATAGTGAGAGGCAACAATGACAAATAAGACGAAGTCGATGACCTAACAGGTAACTATTAGGACATAGAATTTTTGAAAACGAACGAGAAAAGCATGCTATAGCTGTTAGGTTATGAAATTTAGGAGTCTTTTCTAAAGTCTAAAAATTAAACATGTTAGTTTCTCACCATTAATATTTTGTCAAACCAACCTTTAGTAGAAAAAAAAAGCTAAAAAACCTAACCAGTTGGCCTTGTTATATTTAGGATTAATGAAATTGTTTGCCTGTTAAACGCGTCAATTTTACCTAAGAAATAGTTAACCACGGATAAGGTCCCGAGGGCTCGTGGATGACTATATGATAAGTACGACCTTCAAAATATGAGGTTTTAAATCAATAATAAATGTGTTTTGACTTTTTATTTTATATATTTAAGAGTCAAATAAAAAAAAATACAACAGGAAGTTTTCTACTGAATTTCAAAGAGTTTTTTTTTTTGGATACCAGAATTTCAGAGTTTTGAAAGTGAAGAAGATACTTCAATAAAATATATATGATAAAGTTTGACATTATTTGTTATTTTTTAATAAACGATTATAATTAATTAATTGTGTTTACTTGTAAAGAAACGATTTAAAACCATACCTGAAAACCCATATTTTTAATCCTGCAGCAATTAACTCTGTGTATATGGGCAACACTGAAATTTCAGAATCCTTCCAATTTTTCAGGAGCACATCACTGTCCAATAAACCAAAGGCATGTCTTAAAACTTGTCATTTCATAGAACTTAGAAGAATTGAATTTTGATTTTAAGTTGTAAATTAAAGCACAGTGTTTTCTTTTTGTTTTTTTGCTAACACCAGTATATGAAAAAGCAAACCTGCAAGCAGTCCATTTGTAAGGAATGTTGGTAACATTTGCATGCATTGCTTTCTGCACTTCTGGAAGGTTATAGTATTTCTCTGCATAATTTTCAGTACACGGATCATACCCAGAAATCAGATGAAGATTCTTGAATCGCATGTGCCTAACGGTATTGTTTTGTGATGTTGTGCACGTAGGGGTATAGATGCTGTACTGGTCTATATTTCCAAATTCATAGTTAACCGCATAACTATAAACATCATCACATTTTTCAGATGTTTCTTCTGCAGTGAAATTGCAGTATTTGAGGATAGATTTGTATGACTGATCAGATATCATAGAATGGCTCCACCAATATGTGACAGTTCCAATTCCATCATTGTAGCTATCAGTCACAGCATTTCCCACCTGTTGTAGTTTTCATATTGCAATCAAAATGCAAAATATTAGTCAAAAGTGATGTAATTTTTAACCTTATCAGGTAGAGTATATGTGAGTTAAAAGAATTAACTTACAATGAACCCTTTGAGATTAATAATTTGAGGATTGTTTTTATTATAATCATGAATTTTCTTAGCCAACTGGGGGACGTAGTGCCCTATAAACATAAAATAATAACACAAAACGTCAGCTAAAATTTTACAAAAATTAATTAGAAGTCGTTAGTGTTGTTACTAGTGCAAGTACCTGCATAGCTCTCTCCAGCAATGTAAAACTCCCTATATTTATATTGAGGAAATCTTGACATCCATCTAATTAGAAAAACCAGTGCATCCTGAGCTGTGTTACAAATTTGGAATTCTTATGCTAATTAGTGATATAGAACAAGGGAAGTTATGAAAATGGATATATGGTGACAAATGCTGACAATTAAATTAACTTAAAATATGCTTCAGATTCGTATATACCTGTCCTTTTGTCCCCTGAAGTTTTGAGATCAGAGCTGGTATTTGTGTATGAGAAGCCAACTCCAGCAGGCGATTCAAGAAAGAGAATACTTGCTTCTGAAAACCAATTTGAAAAAGAAAGAAAATTGTGATTTCATATATTGTCATTCTGAAAGGTGGGTAACATAATGGTGAAAATTGAGAAATCTTAATAAAACAGTTATAGTATTTATCATTGGTTACATAAAAATAAAGAGAAAACATAGTATTACCTTTGTTCCATGCATATTTGTTGAGATATAGAGAAGACCCAGTTTTGTTTATACGGAACGGCCCAATTTCCTCTGATGCCCCGTATGCTACTGATGAGCATCCCGGCCCTGAACCAGGAAACACAAAAATTATCATGTCACTGTGATTTAAGGGTTTTAGGCTGAAGTTTGTTTTTTTTTAAATAAAATAATAATTACATTGTCATGCTAGTTATATCTAATGATCTCTTGCTCGAATTTTAAATATTTAACACAATCATATATTCTATCAATATCTCATATATCAGTTGATTTACATTAATTGATTCAGGCTATGGTTGACCTTTTCATTCTTAGATTAGAGAACTGGTATGGATATGCACATACAATGCGGGACACCTTACAAATCATATCTTCTATTCTAAGTAATTAGTATTGATATAGCACGTATAACTATCCACTAAGCCATAAAATTTTCGGCCTTATATTTCAACCACTACAAACTTTTTGTTTTGATCCGGTTAGTGGGTCTCTAAAGTCTAATAAAGTTTCAGATGGGTGTGTTGATAAAGATACCAAACTTTCTGGTCCCAGAATTTGAACAGGACCACAGTGGCACTTTGCGGCATAACCATGCCTTTGACTTTCCTTTGAGTTTTTATTTTTGTCGGATATGCTTTTATTGATGATTATACTGATACTGCCTTTTAATTACTTTAAGGTTTTTGTTTTAAAACTTTAGATCGAATCTTTAAAATATTAATAAATTAAAAAATACTTATACTTTTGTGCATACTGACAAATATTTTATAAATTACATATATTAATTTGTAAATACAAGTAAAATGTAAAAAAGTAATTTTTAAAAATATTTAAGTAAAAAGTTGTTAAAAATATAAATTAAATACATGTGCAAAGTATTTAAGTGAAAGTTACCCAAAAAAGGATAAATAATAATGAGAAAATAAGCATCTTTTAATTTGAAGGGACAAAATGGAAAGGTTAGTTCACTCTGCGTTGCGTTGCGTTGCTGGGAATGTTTCTGTTTGTTTTTCTCCCTAGAAAACAAAGAGGGAACAAAAAGAAGGTGTGGGTAAGAAGGGTTTTGTTTTTCTTCAGTTAAGCATGGAATAAAGAAGGGAATAAATGTCAGAAGTAGAAGGAATAATAAGGCTAAAGAAAATACAGGCAGAGAAAGATCACGAGGACACATGGGTCACCCAGTTTTTTGTTTTTCTTTTCGCTCTTCTTGTTTTTTTCTTCTTTTCTATTTTCTCCATCTGTGAAGAAAAACTTACGTTTTAACTGCTGCTAGTTGTCAAATTTTCTTCATCAGAATCAGTGGTACAATACAATACAACTCACCGTGTGTTAGGAGGAAAGTGAGGGAAGAAGAGTGCATATTAATGATCGGTTTATACAGTTACAACTTACAAGTATATTTTAGAATTATTTTTATTAAAAATATAAAAAAAATTTAATTAAAAACTTTCAAAAATACTTTTAACATTTTATCCAAACAGATTTTAAGTCAAATGATTAAAATAAGTAGATAAGTAGATGGGGCGCTTTAATTACATAGGCCATTGTAGATAGGGTTAGGTCATTTCAGGGAACGGTCAACACTCAACATGTGCAACAGTGTAAGTGCTTTCAGCTAGCTTAATGGTTCAGCAAGTACAAAGTCACGGAGTTACAAACCATATATGATAGATATATCAACATGCATATATACACCAAAATTTATTTTTCAAAATCCTTATTTATTACGAAATAATTTGATTTCAGTCAACTTAATTGTGGTATTAACGAATTTTAGGAAGTGACTGTGTTGCTCTTACTTTGCTTTCTTTTCCGAATTAGCCATTATCAATGAGAATAACAAAATGTTCAATACCCTTTTCCTTTTTCCCTCGTTTAATTTGGTAAGAAGAGCTAGCTGTTCCTTATGCTGTTTTGGCAGTTTTATGATTCCTAGCTAGTGCATGCAATACAATTCATCCTACAGGATGCACGGAACCTTTTCCTAACTCCTAAGCACTTAAAAATTAACAACAATAGCTGTATATGGATTTGTCTACATAGTTTCTTTCTGCCTTAATATATATATATATGGATAAAATTTATATACTGTTCTGTAGGTGTTGTTTGTGTTGTTTTAATTTCAATAAAAATTGAAGTTTTATCTCAATAATTTGTATAATAAAACTGCATAAAAACCATGTTCTTATTAGAAAAACACCGTACCTAAGGAACTGTAGTAAGTTTGTTCCAATATATGTTGATCAATCTGTAGTAAAAGGTGAAAAGAAATATATGATTTACCCAACACTAATGGGAGAAAAAAAAGAGTCATGAAACTCACAAAGGTAATGGAATGAAGCTAGTATAGAAGGTAGAAGATGATGAGTTAAAGCTTTCTCTAGCTCTCAATATATACGTGGACATGAAATTATATTATATAAAAAAGTCCGTTTGAATACGAGTCAGAAGAGTTTAATTTCTGAAAGATTTTCTATTAAAGATATATATAATTTTTTTCTGAGAAATATTCCAACTTTATATCCAAATAGACATATAGACTAACCGCCATTGAGCCAGAGAACAAGAGGTTTATTCTGCGGGGATGTGAGGGATTCAGTGAGCCAGTAGAAGAGTGCTCGGCCATGTTGCTCGTTCACAGTGACATAACCGGAGAACTGAGAGAATGCCACACGTGGCTGCCCCGGGAGCGCCAAGATTCGATCTTGCTCTTGCTCTTTTGGCACAGCAACAGCAAGATTAATGGATGAAAATGCAATGATTAACAAGCACAGGAAGAAGATACCTGCCTTGCTTTGGAATATCATCATTAATTGCACTCTTGATTAATTTCTAGCTATTAAAGGCCTCAAGGGCCAGTAGATTATATAATATGTTATCCCTCCCTCTATGTACTAAAAGTCTAAAATTGTGTTGTTGTTTGTACGAGATCTATAGAGAGAGTGAGAGAGAGATAAAAGAGATGAGAGGGTAGTAGCTATAGCTGGAATTATATGCAAAGACAGCTTATACATATATATACAATATATGATCATGGAACTGTTGTGGATGTTGATGCCTCAATTATGAGGTACTCATAGGGTGGACTCGGCTATGTTATCGCATTACTACTGACAACTTGCATGCCAAGTTGGATATGAAGAGAGAGAGAGAGAGAGAGAGATGGTTCTACAAGGCATATATGACTGTAACTTTGATGATCAGATACCTCATGCCCGATGAGAACAAAGAAAGCAAACATCCACATTATGCATTGCTTTCTCCGTCCCTCCCTCTTTATTTCAATCTCAAATCATTTCTGACCAGTCACTCACAGTTCCAATTCAAGTTAATGGCCATCAATATCATGATACATATGTTTTAGTTATATTATTATTACTTCATCTTTTTAGGTTGCGCTAGCTGCTGAGAATTTTTAGACAGTATTTTTAAATTAAAAATTGTCAAACATATATACACATTTTTCTAAAAAAAATTAAACGAAATGCAAAACAGATTGTGTTTTGGTTTAACCTTAGATTGAATGATCACATATTTTTATGCAGATTTTGTGAGAATTAGGAGTAAGAATATTTTATTTAACGGCTGTTTGGACCTTTCAACTTCAAAAGAAACACAAACTTTAATAGTGTGAAACAAGACAAAGCACGTCCTTAAATTGTTGATGAAAATTGCCACAAATCCGTCCGGCACTCTCTGTTGACACATATAATAATTTGGTTTAATTTGTTGAGAGATTTTTTTTTTTCCGTTCTTTTTCCTTTCGGGGCTATTCATTTGGAAGCATGCATCCATGTGCAAGTTAGCCGGCTACGCCTGGCCTTGTATTTGACTCAAATATTAAAAACAACACTAAAAGCTAGAGTCAGCACACTAGTTGATCCTTAATATTAGCATTATTCGGTCAAACTAAATGGAAGTTGCTTCATTAATTCATATGCACATATTAATTAATGAAGTTTCAGTTTGACTTAGTTTCAATCAAATAAATTAAAAACTTGATTGGAAGATTACGTAACATGAGGTAGCTTAGCAATGTCGGTATGTTCAGCTTCAACCTTGCTCTAGCCAGCTATGTAATGCATATATTATTGTCTTGAATCAATTAATTTTAATTTAATATTACTATATGAAGAAAAAAAATGTACCTTGAGATGATTTTCATCTCTTTTAATTTTGGTGAGTATTTCATAGTATGTGTATATTAAAAACAATGAATAGTAAGAAATAATGAAATATATATACTAGTAGTTTTATTCTTCCCAAGCTAGCTCGCTTGTGGTCATAAATTAGAAGGAAAAAGAGGCATAGCGAGACGTGGGGTTGCAATATTAATATCTTTTGACCTTTAATGGACGTAGCCTTTGATTCCTTGACATATAAGACAGGGGTTTCAGCCACCCCATCCCATTCCCAACCATTAATTTGAGGGCTCACAAGTAAACGCTAGTTATTGTCGCCTCACTTTTGTTGGAGAGTTAAATTGCTGATGCTGTAAGAATCATCATAAATGCTGCAAGGTCGAAGACACAATTATTTTCTCAAAAGAAAATTCTGAATTCTTCCATCGTGCATGCAAAATGAGGCAAATCAATTTTACAATTCACTTCTCATGAAAATTATGGATGCATAGAAAGGTTATTAATAGGGATCTATAGTTACGTGTAGATTAATTGATTGACACAAATTGTTTCAGTTGAGTTAATTTTTTTAATTGATAAATATTAATCATTATTTTGCTAATTTTTTATTAGTAGAATGAATTAAACTCATAATTTTCTTTTTCTTTTTCTTTTGTTATGATCCTTCCCTTCTTTATTATAATCACTCAGTTGAGCTAATCGTCGAATGTTACCAATGAAAAATAATTTAATTTTAAAAGATGTGTTAGTCGACTAAGAGGGACTCTCTTATAGATGAGTTTGTTTCTTGCTTTCATCATATAAAGCCTCTTAGGTTAGAAGAACAATTATTTTGTCTCTAGGCATGTGACTCGATCTTACGTGAAGGTTTGTAACAACTTGGTATCCGGAGAGCCAATATGGCTTGTGTGAATTTAATAACAAAACTGAATTTCTTCATAAGCATACGACTGTTAGGCGGCTAAAAGCTTAGTCAGAGTGTGTGATTGTGTAAAATATTTGAAGGAAGAATTTGGAGAAACATGTAGTGGTGGTATTGTGTTAACAAAGGAGACAATAAAAGTTTAAGTGTGTAATTATGTTAAATATTTGAAAGAAAAATTTTCTTATTTATATATAAAAATTTATTCAATTTGAATAAAATTATCTCTGTATATATGTGATTTGTAAAAAAAAATTTGTAGGACATGACATATGCATTAATTTATCATTAATGCAACTATTTAGAAATATAAATTACAAGTAATGAAAATTACTCTAATAATATCTAATATTATACTAATTTTATAAATATCATTTTTTTGGCTAATTAAAAATAAATAAAATTAAACAAATAATTATTTTTATTAAATGATTAATTAAAAAAATTCATTTATATGGAAGCATATATAACATAAGCTACAAAGTACTAAAGAAGTACTCGTGTAAATACTTATTTAAAAAGGATAATGTACTAATGTGTACAAACAATATCTTACTTTTAAAAAATATTATATATATATATATATATATATATATAAGTGAAGATTAATAAATCAACAATATATTATCATTTACACGTCACTTTTCTTAAATTGATTTTTCTATGAGAAAAATATATTTAATCCTTATTAGATTTTTTTTTTCTTTTTTCTTACATAAGAAAAACAAGAACCACAGCCTAGGGAAAGGCAGCAAATAAAATCTTGGTCGACCCTGTGCTGGATAGATGTGTAGTTAATTATTTATTTTTCATTGTAATTTAACTAATTTTTTAACAGGTATTTTTTTTAATATACATGTGTTCATAATTTGTGGAGGATGAGTCTTAATATAATAATAAAATTATGTTTTGATGATTTGTTAGTTATTGATTTAAATTTGAAATAATCTATTTATATATACAAGAATAAAATTATATACAAATATTTCTTCCTCTTACCTTTGGTAGGGAGCCTCTAGTCAATAGATACATAATTTTTTTATATGTTGATAATTTGGGACATACATTGAAAAATATTTAGATTTATCATTGAATGCATGCGTTGAACAACTATAGAAGAAAACGTTTTCTATAATGATATCTTTTTTTACTGTCTATAATGATATCCTATTTGACTACATGTGGTCTTAAAAAAACTGAGATCTGCTTTTTTTAGTGGAAAAAAAAAACTTAGATCTATAGTAGTGATTAATTAGTTCCAATATTAGCGTACTACTTTAATATATGGACAAAAAATATATTGCTGGCATTAACGTACACATACCCAAAGCATTTCCCTTAATTAGATTTACCAATCAAACATATGGATGGATCCACGAGTTAGATTATGATGTTGAGAAGTCCAGCAGAATTCAAAATAAAAGGAAATTGGAGAGAAAACGACAATAGAGGTGTGTATTAATTTTATTTTATTTTTTTACCATACTTCTTAATTATAACATTTCATCTCATGTTCTATCAGAAAATGAAATCCACATCAACAATGATTTCATATGAATTAAAAATGAAAAAAAAATTTATAGACAAAAAATAAAATAAAATAATTGACAAAAACTAAAAATAAATAAAAATGATCTTGTAGGAACGAAAAATGAAAAAAAAATACATGGAATAAAAAAGCAGAATTTTGAATCGAATAAGTAGATGGTAGACATGATTAAGGGACTAAAGTTGAGTTTTAAGAATTGCATATTTACCTTCATGCTAATGAGTCAAGGTAAGGGGTTGGAAAGGTTAGGTGATAAGAGATAGAAGAATGATGTCTTTGACACGGGTAGGTAAAAGAATATATAGTAGATCAAGATGTTGGTGCCATTTGAATAAAGGTCAACCACTTTGAAGGAAAAACTATTAATATGTACATATGACACACTATTGTTAAGGAGTAAATAACAAGTCTATTCGAAAACTAGATTAATTATGCAAAACATGTACAACTTTAAGAATATATACTTTGCTATACATAAATATTTTAACTAATTTATTTTTATTTTATATTAATTTTAACCTATATTTATTTATAATATTTAAGACTTAAATATTTGTTTGTGTCTATAAATATGCAATCTTTTCTTTTAGTCCATGTATTTCTTCATTTTTATTTTTGTATGTTTTTTTTAGTTTTTATTATGAAATTAGTGTTGATGTGGCATTTTTTAACCATAAAATTATTATGATATAATTTTTTGTTGATGTGACACATAATGATATTATTTTTAACAATTTTTTAACAATGACCAACAATAGAAACTAAAAATTAAAAATAATGTGAATTTATTGGGGACAAAAATGAAAAAATATTAGCTTACAAAAGAATCAAATTCATATTTAAACGGTAGGATATGATAAATGATAATATCATATTTTGACTACTAAACACGTTTTTTCATTCTATTATACTTTTTATTTTATTAAAAAAATCTTATCTACTTTTTTATATTTATTCATTAGGATGAATTTAAAAAGATTTATGATTGGATGCATTACTAATAAATTTTTATCTTAAATGATCCATAAAATAAATAAATAAAAATTATATAATTAACCTTTAGAAATCATGCTAAATACATTTTTTAAATATTGAAATCTTCTTCAAATTGATCCCTATATTAAGTTTTGTTCTGTTTAGCCTTTCCAACAAGAAGATCCAGCCTCCAAACGCCGTCAGGTATGACCGCTAGAGAGAGTCAACCACGGCGTGCGAGGTATGCACCGCGTCCCTGAAATCTAGCACCTGTCATATTCATCTTATGCATTTTTCGTATCCATCAATCACCAACTAAATCTACAATTTCTTACAATTTTTTTATGTTAACTAATATAAATTAAAATATAAAATATAAAATATGATACTGTAAGAAAGGGAGAAGCAGAAGGAAAAGGTGATAATGATAAATAAAAAGTGATTGTTGAAAATGATAAGAATTTGTAAGATTTAAAATGTGATTTTAAGAAAAAAATAATATAATGTAATTAATAAATATTTATTTTTTTTAAATTATTAAATTATTAAATGATATTTAAGAAGGAAAAAATATATATATATATATAATATAAGTTAAATAAACAAGAAATTTTTTAAGGTAAAAAAGAAAAATATTAAATACAATTTAAGAAAATACTTATGAGTGTAATGTATTCTTTATTTTTTGTTCCCCTTTTCACTTTTTTTTTTCTCTCTCTTTTCATCCTTCGCGAATTCGCCAAGTCAGAAAACCCTCCTCTCTCACCCTTCCCAGTGAACAATTCAACGATGTTAGAGCAGTTGCTGATATTCACGCGCGGAGGGCTGATCCTCTGGACCTGCAACCACCTCAGCAACGCCCTGAGGGGATGCCCGATCGACACGTTGATCCGATCCTGCCTCCTGGAGGAGCGATCTGGTGCGGCCTCCTTCAACTACGACGCACCTGGAGCCGCATACTCTCTCAAATGGACCTTCCACAACGACCTAGGCCTCGTCTTCGTCGCCGTCTATCAACGCATCCTCCACCTCTTGTACGTCGACGATTTGCTCGCCGCTGTCAAGCGCGAGTTCTCGTGCCTCTACCACCCCCAAAAAACTGCCTACCGAGATTTTGACGAGATCTTTCAGCAGCTCCAGGTCGAGGCCGAGTCTCGCTCCGAGAATTTCAAAAAACCCAACCCTGTCCCCGCGCTGGCTCCCAATAGGAAACAAAACGGCACGTGGCAGGGGCAGGGGCTAGGGCAAAACGCTGGATCAGAAAAAAAAAGTGATGGAGATGGGAAGAAAGGGCGTAAACTGGAGAATGATAATTTTGCTGTAGCTAATTCTAATGCTAATGCTAATGCTAATGTTAACCATAGTGGTGATAAGAGTAATGTGAATAATAATATTGGGAAAGAGAATGAGAGTTCCAATGTTGGGGCTTTTGATGTAAATAGGCTTCAGAAGCTTAAAGGAAAAAAAGGGAATGGGAATGGGAAGAAGAAAGATGCTATTGTTGTTGCTGCTGCCAAGGGAGAGCCCAAAAAGGCGGATAAGCCAAACAGGGTTTGGGATCAACCGGCTCCGCAAACCAAATTGGACTTTACTGATCACGTGGATGGAGATGGGGATAGAAATGGTGACTTTTTGGCTAAGGAGCAAGGAGAGAGTATGATGGATAAAGAAGAGATTATTAGCAGTGATAGTGAGGTTGAAGAAGATGATGATGATGATACTGGAAAGGATAACAAGCCTGTGGCTAAAAAGAAGGGTTGGTTTTCCTCGATGTTCCAGAGGTGAGTGAGATTGCATTTGCATTGGATATGTAGTGAAATTTGTCTGTATATATATTGTGCATTTCATTTGCTTTATAGTTTATAAAGGATTGATGGTGTGGTGCTTGAAAAATGATATACGGATGTGGTGTGCAATTGATTTTTCTACTTTTATGTGAAGATTTTGTTGTTTGTCTCATTGTTTCTGTTACATGAGATACCTGGAGAATTGGATTGTTCTAATGATGATTTCCTGTGCTCTGGTACTGGCAATAAAAATTATGTATTAAATTTCATTGAATTGGAACCTTAATGATATTTTTTCCCGTGTCATTATGCATCATTCGTGCTAATCTTCTTAAGATACACATTCATCATCAAGATGCTATGGTAATTAAACTTGTCGTGTTGTTAGGAAATTTTGGAATGGAGTTGGAGTTGGGGACATAAATTGATGGGGGAAAAGGATAAAGGAATGAAATAAATTAAGCTCCATTTTGTAAATCTAGGGATGCTGCCCTCTTTCCATTTTCTTTTTTCTGGTATCTACTGGTTTGAAGCTTATTGCATTCCTGACCAATTGAAAAACTTTAGTTTTATAACTTTCTACTTTGCAATTTTCATCTTTGAACTGAAATGACTAATCAGAATACTCCTCTACATCCTTGTGCTCAGTATTGCAGGAAAGGCTAATTTGGAGAAGTCAGACCTGGAACCAGCTTTGAAAGCTCTGAAGGACAGGCTCATGACCAAGAATGTGGTATGCATTTACCCTCAACAGAATTAATATGCAAATGGTTATCCATTGGCTGCTTTTTCCTATTCTCAAGCTTGCTAATTTTGTTTACATTCTGTGTCTCTTGTAGGCCGAGGAAATAGCTGAGAAACTATGTGAGTCAGTGGCAGCAAGTCTGGAAGGCAAAAAGCTAGCTTCATTTACAAGGATATCTTCAACAGTGCATGTTTGTTCCTATCCTTTAATCTATCAACATTTTGACTATGGCTTTTTCCTTATATATATGCTTCCATAACATTCATACTAATATTGTTAAAAAATTGAATGCAGACAGCAATGGAAGAAGCACTTGTTCGTATTTTAACCCCTAGGCGTTCTATTGACATATTGAGGGATGTTCATGCTGCCAAGGAGCAAAGGAAACCATATGTTGTTGTGTTTGTTGGAGTTAATGGAGTTGGAAAATCTACTAATCTAGCTAAGGTAAAGAAAAATCATATTATTTTCTCCTATTTATTTAAAATCATATGCTGGGCTTGCATTTTAACCGGTGGGATATATTCTATTTTATTTACAATTGTGTAGGTTGCTTACTGGCTTCTGCAACACAACGTTAGTGTCATGATGGCTGCTTGTGATACATTTCGATCTGGAGCTGTTGAGCAGCTGCGGACCCATGCACGTAGACTTCAGGTTTATATTGACTTTACTACTTAAAAATTAATGCATTGACTTCATATCATAATCAGTTACTGGAAGCATGTTGTCTTATAATTTCCCTTTCCAGATTCCTATATTTGAGAAGGGTTATGAAAAAGATCCTGCCATTGTAGCAAAAGAAGCAATTCAGGAAGCTACGCACAATGGTTCAGATGTGGTTCTAGTTGATACAGCTGGCCGTATGCAGGTAACTATTGTAGCTATTGTTATAGTCAAGAGCTTAATGATTTTATGAGAATGTAAAAAGTACTAGGAAACTTCAATGATTTGTTATCTCAGTTTATAGTCTTTGCAGTCACTTCCGTACTATGAACTTTGTATTTATTTTGTGCATATTGGAATAGAGGACCATTCTTGTTTCAGATTGAATGGTTTTGGCTATATTTTTGGATACCAATGATTATGTTTATGTCCATGCTTTTACATGTTCATTTGACATGACACTGCTGGTTTTCAGGATAATGAACCACTGATGAGAGCACTGTCAAAGCTCGTCTACCTCAACAATCCTGACCTTATCTTATTTGTTGGAGAAGCACTGGTTGGTAATGATGCAGTTGATCAGCTTTCGAAATTCAACCAGGTTTGGTTCTACCTACTTTAATATTTTTGTCCAACTACAATTTTGTTTTTGTTTCAGTTTTTCTTTATCTCAGATTCTCAGTTATTGAACCCATCTATTTTATTGCAGAAATTAGCCGACCTCTCAACATCTCCCACACCCAGATTGATCGATGGGATCTTGCTCACGAAGTTTGACACTATTGATGATAAGGTATGCGAGTTAAATTGCAAGAAAGTTCAATTTTTGGCTTGAGCATTTCGATCTTCTTGAATAGTTTACCTCACCTAGTAGAAGGATAAGGCTTGTTGTGGTTGTCCAATCTTCTTCATGAAATATTATTGGCATGTTTTCTTTATCAGGTGGGAGCTGCACTCTCAATGGTTTACGTATCTGGAGCTCCAGTAATGTTTGTGGGCTGCGGACAGTCCTATACAGACCTCAAGAAACTCAATGTCAAGTCAATTGCGAAGACTCTCCTTAAATGAGGGAACAACATAAACCTGTCATGAATGTTTCTGTTTGATGAGTAACTTGATTATCCCCGTAGATCCCCATTACATCGTAAGACAACATTGACGCAATTTGGTTTGTTTAATTTATATTGGTAAGCTTCTTTCCTCTGTTCACCATGAGAGTAACGCGTAAGGTGTAACCCTATCATGTGTAGTAAATTTAATTTTCCTCGCTTTACTAAGTGAATAATCCATGCGAATCGTTCAAATATTTATTGCGACAAATGCATCGATATCTTTAAATTATGTTCGAGATTTTTGCAAAAGGAAACACATAAGATTTAGCTCGACCTACGATCGTGATTCTCAGTTATATGATTTTCTACAACATGATTTGAAGTATCCGTAACTCCAAATTTTGTTTGATTGAAGTGAATTCACTTTCGGTACTTAAATAAAAAAAGAAGCTAAACTATCACTGATTGGTATGATTTTACATCAAATGTGATTAATCGATGTCAGCAGCTAAAAACATTAAGTTTTAAATTGCGGGCAAGATATCTTGTTAATTTTTGGATATACGTTATTTGATTCGACATCCATCCCTAATATTTGGTCAAAATTTTGTCCAATTCTTTTGGTAACGTAGTATTGCTCATAACAAAATGAGTTTAATTAAGGGGAGGATCTTTTATACAGATGATCATGATACATACAAAATAGTAGTAAGGCTAGGTTCTTAGAGTGAAAAAAAATACTGCAAGTGTTACTATGTTAGCCTTTGGAAATCAGAGTTCTTTGCAATTAATTTTTAACTGCGATGAATTATTACCACTAATTATTTTTTGAGAAAATTACCACTAATTTTTTATACATTGTAAATTCAAAAAAATTGAATGCTGAAAGCATAATTGCACAATCTTATTAATATCTGGGAGTTAATTGTTTTTTCTGTTTGTTGATCTAGCTTCAAGTTACTCGTTTCGTCTCGAATGTAAACAACCAAATTCCTTCATTTTTTGGTCTAAAAGTCAATCATCTTGTAGGGGAAAAAATAGGGAATAAGAATAGGAAAGAGAGAGATAAGAAGTTTTGTGAAAATAATCTTATCCATCATAGCTTCGTTTTCTCCTTTTTAAATAATTACAAATGCTAATTTAAATTCAAATTACTAAAGTTGAAGATAATTGAATAAAACAAATTGAAGATAATTGAATGAAACAAATTCTCCTATGCCTAAATTATTCAAAATAATTAAAAAAATTTAAGATGATAAAAATAAACTATACTAGTTGTAATCCTCCAAATAATGAGATTTTTTTTATGTGTGGGATCCATTGCTTTATGGATTAGTTTGCTACACATCTTATTGAAAGATATTGTAAAAAATTTCTACAATGACATATATTCTAATTAAATTCTTAAGATTATAAGATTTTTTTCGTTGTTTATTAAGATTGTAATATTACACGCACAGAATGAAATTTGTTTAGCATGTGGCATCTACGATTGCCATAAATCACAAAGACGAACTCACGATTCACGAAGATGAAATTGCCGTGAGTCGTGACGATGTGACGCCCTGCACCAGGCACCAGCTGCCTCTACTTTGAAACGAAAAAACAGTTAACCCCTCAAAAAATGAAATGGCAAACCCATGCACTAATTGTGACTAGCTAGGGAATTCATTTACTTCAATTAATAATTTAGCGTTTATAATAAAATTTACGTGGTTCATCCTAAAAGGTATCGAAAAGGTGCTTTTTCCTTTAATTTAAAACTCACGCATGTTGGCTCGCCCTTTGCCAAAATGTGATGTTGCATCCAATTGCCAAGTGGCTGTCATTCACAACATGCATACCCTATTTATTAATTGTTGATTGGAAAAGCCAAAACCCACTACTATACTGCTTTGCATTGCATATCTCACACTTCTCACCCATATTCAATTAATCAACATGGCTTCATTTTTACCAAATGCATCTCCATTTTTTGTCATGCTCGCAATGTACCTCTTAATTTCCACCTCTGAAGCTGAAAAATATGTGGTTGGAGGCAGTGAAAAATCCTGGAAGTTTCCTCTCTCAAAACCAGATTCACTCAGCCACTGGGCCAACTCTCACCGATTTAAAATCGGCGACACTCTCAGTAATTACTCTACTCTCCATATTATATTCCTTTCTTTATTTCCTATACATGTCTCATGTTTGGTGTTAACTTAGTATTGGAAATAAATCTATGTCCTACGTCGTTAACCAAAAATAGTGATATAAAAGAGTTTATAAAACTAAGATACCTCTTATCTTACTAGCAAACTTTTTAAGGATTAGTTAGGTCCAAAATATAAGACTTGGATTTAATACAAATATAATACGTGGATGATTACACTTGGTTATAATAAAAAATAAAAAACTATAAATTTGTACTATACAAACAAATAGATGGTTAAGGTTAGAAGTTATTTGATTTTTTTTATAGAGATGACATGTGTTTTTTAATTTTTTTTGTCAGAAACTAATTTTATTTACTGTGTATGATTTGTTGTTAATTTAAGAGAAATTTATATACTGAGAAAATCAAATATAAATTTTTTCGTCAGATAAATCATTTCCTCATATTACTTAAAATATATTTTTTGAATCTTGACTATTAAAATATGACCGTGTATATTTGCTGTAATTTTCAGTTTTCACATTAACTAAGTATTTTCACGAGAGTTACTCCTCATACAATAGAATAATGTGAATCATCCATTCCATTTTGAGGTAAATTGGGATGGAGGAAGGAGAAGAAGGATTGAGAGAAAAAGTAGAAAAGAAAGTCATAAATATAATATTATGTGATCTATATGATAGAAAATAGAGAGAAATATAAAAAAAAAAAGATGAAAGTGATCGAGTTGGGAGAGAATTAGATTAATTAACGTTTATAATAGTAAGCATGCAAGTTATATATATAACATTAATGTACCACGTACGTCTTAATTTTTTGACTAGTATTATTAAACTGTTAACCGTATGATGAGTTTTTATTTCTTTGTAGCATTATGTATAGCATTTTATGATTGTTAAAACTCATTATTTGTTGTTCTTTTTGTATGTTATACACAGTATTTAAATACGATGAGAGAACTGAATCAGTACACGAAGTGAATGAGACGGATTATGAAGGGTGCAACACGGTGGGGAAAGAACACATTGTGTTCAATGATGGCAACACCAAGGTGATGCTTACCAAATCTGGATTCAGATACTTCATTAGTGGAAATCAGAGTCATTGCCATATGGGGTTAAAGCTGGCTGTGGTTGTCATATCATCCAACAAAACAAAAAATCTTCTTTTCCCATCTCCTTCACCTTCGCCATCACCATCACCATCATCATCGTTATTATCATTATCATCATCATCATCATTGCTATCACCATCACCTTCACCACTTCCAAATAATCAAGGTGTTACCACCAGATCAGGCGCGGGATTCATCGGGGTTATGATGTGGTTGATGTTATTGCTTTAAATTGAGAGTATTTTGTATTTGCAATTTGGCATGTTAATGTCTGTCACTAATCACTATATATGCAACATATATATTTGTGGTTGTGGGGTTAGTTATTCAAGTCAACATGCATTTTCGCTTTCATTTTTATATATTTTTTTTTAAGTTTGGACGATTTTCTTTTGATTGTGCAATTGTGCCCTTAAACTCTTTTGAGATTGAATAAGTCATTTTGGATTTTTATTAAATGCATGTGCGTTTGCTGTTACTACGTCATTGTTGCCAAATGAAATAAGTTTTCTCCTTCTCATTATTGTGTATTTTACTATTACGCATTTAAAATAATTTCCGCTTATGTGCATGTGTTTTACCCTACTAATTAAATGCATTTAGACGGATCCAATGCTCTTAGTTTATTGATTTGCCCAGAAATTGTCTTTTTTTTTTGGTAGAGACCCAGAAATTGTCTTTTTTTTTTGTAGAAACCCAGAAATTGTCTTTAAGGATTAATTGATTATTTATTTTATTTTATTTTATTAGTTCAAAGTGCTAAAATAATATGTCACTTGGTGACACGTTATATTATTATTGGATATAAAATATTAACATAATAAAATTAATATATAAAATTTAAATAATTAATATTGAAACATAATTTAAGCTAATTAAGGAAAAATTTCTTTAGAATTTGAAATAAAATAATTTTCCAAAATTAAAAATAATATTATTATATTTCATTTAAAATATAAAGTTTTCCTAGTTTTTTTAAAGAGCCAAAAAATATTTTATTCCAAAAGTTTTCTTAGTTAATACAGTATTTTTTAACTTTAAAGTTTCCGTACCCTCAAATCTTAATGTTCCCTATGACCTTGGCAGAAAGTTAATATAAAAGTCAAAGAAATCAATTATGAAAATGTGGTTGTCCTTGACCTTTGCAGTAGTACACCTTCAAACTATTTTAGAAGGTCAACCAAAGGACGTGTCAAATGCCATAGACTTCATCTCTGGAAACTCCACTTGTACATAATTCATTGTTTTTCGATTTGTTCCTTCGTACCACTCCCATGCACAAATATTCTTCTCCTCCATAAACACCATAACCTACAAAATTTACTAATAAAGCACGTAAGTACTTAATTGTACATATATATAACACATACATTGCAATTAAAGAGTCACAGTCATAAGGGTATAGATATATAAGTCACACACACAAGGAAACATTGAAGAAGAGGAAATGGTTGGAGGAGGGAGAGTAAATATGGGAAAAGCTGATCAAGCAACAATGAAAGAAGGTTCTTCTTCTGCCTCACCTCAGCAACATTCGACAGATGTACTTCACCAACGTAAGAAAATGCCTCAGTGTCCCATGAAAATGGCCATTGGGGGCTTTGTAGCAATCTCTGTGTTAGGTTATTTCGTCTTGTACTCCTATAAGAAGCCAGAAGCATCAGCCATGGATGTTGCAAAGGTTGCCACTGGAACCTCCAACCCTGAAAATACCCGTCCCCGCAATTAATTAGATCGATCACAAATTAACTTCTTAAATTAATTTGCTATGCACCTCCTTGAATCATGCATATATTTGTTGTATTATGGCTTCGTCTAGCTTTATTTCGTTTTTCTAATTATGTTTCTTCAAATTGTATTAATCATCGATAGACTGCAATAAATATTATGTAGTTCTTATATTTCTTATATGAAGAAGAAGAACATGCAAAGCTTGAAATAAATGCCCACTATACATGAGTTTTGATTTTTTTTTTCCCGTTTCCTGAGATGATGTTCATGAATCAAGATCAAGTTTTCGGAGTATTAAAAGCAACATTTGTTATTAGCGTGAGTTTTTTTTCACTTGTTCTTTCTTTCCTTCTTGTTTTGAACGTAATTGTCCAACAGTACTTCAGCAAGGGTTTACCATTTTCGAACAGATAAAAAAATAAAAATTGAATAATTCCGAGTTAAAATTAGGTGCTGATTAATAATTTGATTTTATTCCTTTTAAATTATTATTATTTTGTTCCTGTAATTGACTTTCTTTTGAAACTTCATTTTTTTAAAGTTCTTTTGAAACTTCTCTTGACACTTCATCAAATTATTAATTGATGTCAATTTAATCAATTTTACATCCAATAATTCGTTTTACATCAAGATTAAATCGAGATCAGTGTTTTGTAAACAAATATATACTTGTTCAAAACAATAAAGTTGATTCATAGGTAAGGAAAAATTGTCATATGTTTGTCTTTTTTAAGAAAATAGCTGAATTGCCACTGAATAAGAAAAAAAGTACTATAAATTTGACATTGTGTGACGTACAGTACGTTGGAATTGGACAAATTTATTAATTAAGTTGCGTATAAAAATGAGGCCTTGTCTCTCCCAAAAGTTTTAATCAAACCTATAATATAACATGTTTTCGGCTATATTCTAATGCTTGTTGACTCGTTAAATAAAGCCATTCAATCAATCCATGGTAGTTGGCTTAATTTGTATGAAATTCTAAGTTTGAATTTCATTACTCCACTTTTACACGCACAAATAAGCCTTTCAATCTAATGGTAAAATGAAACTAAAATTTAATCTTAATTCATCGTAATGTAATACATATATGGAATTTAATTTATAAATTAAGTCAAATATATATTTTTATAATAAATTTGAATATTTACAGGCCAACATAATTGATATAAATTTCATAAGAAATTCTAATAATAATCTTATAGTTTCTAATAACTTTTAATTAATAAAAAATGCATTAAAAAAATAAGTTAAAATTATACTGATCAACAATCCTCATCATGAAATGATAGATATGTAATAAATAAATAAGCTTTTTAATTCAGAACAACCGACTACATATAAGCTCGATCGGTTTGTTTTAGCAGTGAAAATGCTTGTAAAAAAAGTTAAATTGTAAGAATTTTGATTTATCCGTGAGTTAGTTAACTATTTAAAAGTCAAATGTTAATTTTTACATGATATATTAGTGTTGACTTAGAAATAAAAAAGATTAAATAAGATAAAAAAAAAATGTCTTAAACTCATGAACTTTTATTTATAAACAAGACAATAAATCATCAACACATTTATTTTGTTTAGTTAACTACATTAAAATTATTTTTTTATATATCATTAGTGAAAATTTTTTATTTTTTCAAATAATCAAAATTTATAAATTAAAAATATTTTATATAGAAATATTTTAATTTTATTTTACATCATTTTATATGTTTTTATTTTGAATAGTTTAACATTTTATTTTATCAATTTTTAATTAAATTTCATAAATTAATATATATATTATTTAAATGATTTTTTTAAATTAATTTTAATATACAAATTATTTTTATTCTAATTATTTACTTAAAATTATTCATAAACACGACAATAAAATATTTATTTTATTTAGTTAATTATATTAACATTATTTTTTTATGTATCAGTAGTAGTTAAGAATTATTAATTTTTAAAAAATGATTAAAATTTATAAATTTATAAATATTTAATATATAAATCTTTTTAATTTTACATAAATAATTAGAGTAAAAATAATATGTATATTGAAATCTATTTTTATAAAATTATATAAATAATTTACTTAATAATTAATGAAATTTAATTAAAATTTGGTAAAATAAAAATAAAAATATGTAAAATATTCAAAATAAAAACATATAAAATGATATAAAATAAAATTAAAAAGATTTACATATTAAATACTTATAAGTTTTAATAATTTGAAAAAAAATATTAACTAATGATATATAAAAAATAATATTAATGTAATTAATTAAATAAATCAAGTTAATTAATAATTTATTGATTTTTCTATGAATAAAGTATTAGAAATTTAATTTTTATTAAGATATATTTTATTTTTAAGTTACACAATGTTGGAAATGTTGCAATTGGCCAAGGCCAAAGTATTACCCGGGAATGCAAGATTTTGACATTTTGTGGCTTCAAAAAGACTAATAGAACTGTAGATATATCATACGTGATAATATGAATATCTACTTGAAAAAAAAAAAATCACAAACTTGAGGAGGCCATGTATTTCCATGCATCCATTGTTAGATCCGCCTATAGTCCGTGTGGAACTGAAGTTCATCACTAAGCCAAAAAATAAAAGATCATTTCTTTAAGGAAATATCCCTCTTCTAATATTCACTATTCTCGTGTTTTAGTTACTTTTTTTAATTTAAAATCATTTTTTATTTAAAAAATATAAAGACACACTAACTAAATTAAGAATGACAAAATGAATTATTATTGATCTGAAAAAATGAATTGCCCTATCTTTTATAAGAAAAGTGGGTTGAAAATTCAAGTGGATTCCACACACGTTTGAATTGGCCGATTGACTTGATGGTTCGTCAAATACAAAATTGAGAAACAAATAAAATAATAAATATATTTTAATGAATTTCATTTTTTATAAGTATTAAATAATAAATATTTATTAAAAAATTGAATGTATTATGTTAAATTTTATATAATAATTTATTTACACAAAATAAACTAAATAAAAATATATGTATAAAAATCAAAATAAATATTATTTTTTAAAAAACGGATTGCCAAATTAATCCTTTTGACAGGTCAAAAAATAAGGCGATTAATTCGTTGGGTTATAGTGTTTCTCTTTCCCTAGTTCTATATAATTTTTTAAAATTATAATAGGAAATCTCCTTGTGACAGTTATTTAGCCGCGACAGAAAAGGTGAAAACCTACCGGAGATTTTCGAGAAAAACTTGACACCAAGAAAAAGAAAAGAAAAAGTGTCAATGTAGAATTTATTTTCAGCTACTTTTTTCGTTGTCTGATATCGGATAACTCATAATAGTCACAAAATTACAAGCCCATTAGGATTTGATGTTTTCTTTCTTCTTTTTCTAAAAATATTTTGTCAAATTAGGTACGAAAAAAAGCCAATAATCTAACTCTATTCTGACTGGCACCGCGACGCGCACTGAATCTAATTATTTTGTTCTATAATCAAATAAAAAGGACTAAAATAGATTTTTATTCTTCATCTTATTTTTCTTCAATGTAATTATCTAAATGAAAAAATAAGCATGCTTACGGTACAAGTGTTTTATACGGTTATCTTATGGTAAATTATTATGTATAATAAGTCTACTAGATTTTATAATAATTATTTTAAAATTATATTTTTAATTAATAATATATTGTTATTAAATTCTATTTAAATGTAAAAAGTTTTATTTTAATTTTTTAAAATACATTTGTATGGCCTAGTTAATATATTTGGGTCATTTTACTATATCAACTTGATAAATTTGATAACACGTAACTGAGAGATATTAAATTCCACTGGCATTTGTCACATACTAAAATTAACATTGTTGCTGTAAAAAAGCTGAGAGGAACACCATATAATTTAATATATAGTACATTTTAAGGATCAAACTTTTGTACTTAAAAACAAAACTGAAAAAAAAAGGAAAAAATGTATTTTTAGTCAATAAAAAGACCGTAATATTAATGTGCATAATTTAGTGAATATTGTTATTTTCTTTTTTTTTACAGCAATATTGTTATTGTCTTATTTATCCCCTGTAATAGCGGTTATTTTTATTTTGCTTTAATGTTTGGCTGCGCTGTTTCCTCTTTCCTTTTCCCTGCTCTTGTGATGACAGCGACTTAATCTCTGAGATTCCGCCATAAATGCTTTCTTCGCCTTCTCGCTCCGTACTCCGTCGTCTCGTTCCGTTCGGCATCGCTAATTTCTCTCCGACGAGGTTCGTTCCCTTCTCTTGTTTTTTTTGTTCACTTTCCTTGCTTAGTCTTTAATGGAATGAAGCAGCGTTTCGCTTTCTAATAATCTATTTGCTTCAAATTGCTGCATGTTTATAGACTTTTAATTTGGATATTGGTCGGAGAGAGTTTTGAGGTTTTACTTGCTCCTTTGTTGGACTTGGACTTCAGCGACAGTTAACCCTACTGCGAATTTTGGTTAGGCAGAGAAATTTTAGGGATCTTAATATATATTATTTTTGTTGGTAAGATATGGAAAGAGAATTTTCGTTATCTTTTTCTGGTTTTGTTTTTGGATAATTTTTACTCCAACTTCCTGTTATGAGCGTTGACGACAATGCCTCACCGGCGGCTAAATTTCCAGTCGCCGGTCACCATCTGCTCTCAGTTCATAACTGAGGTTTTCTCTTGATTTATGATATTATTATGTGTTATTCTTGAAGATGATTTTGCAGAGAGATATATCGAACACACACACACACACAGATATATATATATATATATAGAGAGAGAGAGAGAGAGAGAGAGAGAGTAACTCTGCATCTGTTGAACTTGAATGACTGAAGACCTTTTTTCTTAATAATTGTTTTATAACTTTTGTTTTATAGATGAGTGGTTGATTACCATTAGCTGGTAATATAATGGTTAAGGATGAACTATCTTTTTAAAATTTCATGAAATTGTTGTTTCAGAGTATTAATTTGACATTGATCTGCTTTATGAATCAAGAAAATTAGAGGTGGGTGAAGTGAGGCAGAACGTTGGCAATGATTATTTCTCTATGGATGGAATAGGTAGAAAATAGTACTTCCAGGGACTTTTAATGCTAGCTTAAGAGTACGGGCCTTTGATTTTAATATGTTGAGATACTTTATGAGAACTATAAAGTAAACAGAAGTTTGCTTTAGAGGATGAAAAGCTTCACAAATATCATGCTGGAAGGAAGATGATATGATACAACAAGCAAGTGGAAGCTTTAGGTTCATTTGGCTGGTGCAATCGATCTTCATTATAAAGTGTAGATATACATTTGTGGTTTAACACCCGAAGAAGGTAAACATAAACTTCAGTTTTAAATCTGAGCAATGGCATTTCTTGGAACATATATTTTCCAGATTTGAATCAGAAACCTCTACCCTGAGGCTTATAATGAACAATTGGAATATTATTAACGTTATTGTTCATTGTTTTGAATTTGGTTTTGTTTCTCTGCTGGTTGTTCGTATGTGATCAACTGTTGAAAGATGTTTGACTGTGGTCCCAAGTCAGAATACATGGGTGGCCAGCGGGAAAATTTTTTGAGGTATCCAATATATTTTCATTGTAAAGTTATGGTAGAGATATGAAGGAGAAGATAGCAATGCTAATAGTATTTATTTGCATGTTCTTAGCTCGTGTAAGTTATTGCAATTTCTAAATTCCAAGTTTAGAATAAATTTAGGTTATTGCAATTTGCAAAGATAAATTATGTTAACATGAAATAAACATTTTGCATCAGTATATTTAATTGCTTTTTTGGCCATAAAGCATGCAAGGATATATAACCACTTGACCATCTGCTATGTCAGTCATTCAGTTAGTTGAGTTGTAAGCTTTAACGGTATAAGAAGTAGAAAATTTGCTATTTTGGAATTTACCCAGATGGCTGTCCAGTTTAACCTGAGAAACTAGTTTCTAACCAGCAATGTTGTAATTTTAAAATGCTTTACATGAATCTTGTTGATGTAGCTTTCTTAAATTGAATTAATGTTTATAGTATTTGACTCACTATGACCGTAAGTCTCTCATGATATTTGATAAAGCATTCTCTTATTTATTGATTTCCTCTTTGCCTTTCTCTGATCTAGATTCTAGAATTGATCTTGGCATTCCTGTTTATGAATATGCAAATACTTAGCTGCAATTTCAGACAGAAGTGATCTGTTTCTGTGCATTCTGTTAATTTCTAGGTTGGAGGCCTTGGATTCTACACTATCTTCATCTTCTGATGCCGGAGTTATAAAATCTGGATTTAGTATTGATAAATTAAGCCATGGTCATGGAAGCAGCACAACTTCTAGGTCTTTCAAAAGGGGAATGAGAAGGGGATCTGAAGGACTGAAATCAATTGGGCGATCGCTTGGGTTGGGAGTATCTAGGGCAGTGTTCCCGGAAGATCTTAAAGTGTCAGAAAAGAAGATATTTGATCCTCAAGACAAGTTTCTGCTCTTATGGAATAAACTTTTTGTTATCTCATGCATTTTGGCCGTGTCTATAGATCCACTATTTTTTTATCTCCCAGTCATTAATGATTCATTTCATTGTCTTGGCATAGACCGAAAGTTGGCAACAATAGTTACAACCTTAAGGACATTGGTTGATGCTTTCTATCTTCTACACATGGCTCTCCAATTTCGTACTGCTTATATTGCTCCATCTTCTCGTGTCTTTGGGCGTGGTGAGCTTGTGATAGATTCAGCACAGATAGCCAAGCGATACTTGCAGCGGTATTTCATCATTGATTTCCTATCTGTGTTGCCGATACCACAGGTCAGAAAAAACTGTTATTATCTTTAGTCAACTTTTTTTTGTTTATGCTGCTTGATTTATGACCCTCTTGTACTAAACATGTTTGTAGTTTGTTATCTTTCACTTTGAATTGCTATAAAATAATATCATGGCTGATATCCACTCCATGTTTATTTTTGTGTTTGGATCTGGGGTTGGTGTCATTAATATGATAAAGCCCCTCAATCCCATTGTTTTTCTGTTTTCTTTGTTTTGAAACTAATAAACAAGGGTATCCACTTCTAAATTTAGTTGAACTGTCTTAACTTTTGATTATTATTTATATTTTTAGTATTCTGCTGAAATTTGCAACTGCTTACCAGACATTCACTAATATATTCAAAAACACTTCTTTGTGACTGCTTAGTGGACATCCATTAAAGGTTACAACAGATATTTGCATTACTCTCATGCTTGTCCTTATTGTCTGCAATTTTGAGAAGTATAAGAAAACTCAGTTCTACTTTTGTTTTCTTTTGTTCATTCTTGTATTCAGATTGTGGTTTGGAGATTTCTTCAGAGGTCAAAAGGTTCAGATGTACTAGCAACAAAGCAGGCCTTGTTGTTCATTATCTTGCTTCAGTATGTTCCTAGATTTCTCCGAATGGTACCGTTGACTTCAGAGCTTAAGAGAACAGCCGGTGTCTTTGCTGAAACTGCATGGGCAGGGGCTGCATATTATTTGCTGCTATACATGCTTGCCAGTCATGTAAGTTTCTGTTTTATTTTGTTTTTTTAATGATGCTTAATTCTGGTAAATCCCTGCCTTATTCCGCCAATGATTATTTGCAGATAGTTGGTGCCTTTTGGTACTTGTTAGCTATTGAACGCAATGACTCATGCTGGCAGAAGGCTTGCAGTGACATTAGGTGCAATAAAAATTTCCTATATTGTGGGAACCAGCACATGGAAGGTTATAGTGCTTGGAATAAAACAAGTGAAGATATTCAGTCAAGGTGCTCTGCAGATGGTGATCCTGCGCATTTTGATTATGGAATTTTCGGGCAAGTCTTGTCTTCTGGCATCATTTCATCTAAGAAGTTCATCTCTAAATACTGTTATTGTTTATGGTGGGGGCTCCAGAATTTGAGGTAATTAAGTTTGTTTCCTTTGGACATTTGTGTCGTGCATTCCATAACAGGCTAACAGCCATTAAGTATATTCTATGTGAAGCCTGACCTGAATACTGATATACCAATCATTTCTCCAGAAGTATGTATTTCTCATTGCAGCGATTATATTATTTCTACATAGTTATCAAAACAACATACTTAGTGATTTTAGTTTAAGCAAATTAGATGGAAAAACTGTTGGTTATTGTTGCATCAGTCATGGAGTGGGTATAGGTAAATTAAACTCTATTTCGGCTGCACTTGAACTTTTGTTAACACTGTTTAGATGAAGAATGAATTAGGGAAGAAAGAAAATTGTGTTGTTTGAACAGATAGAAACAGGAAGGAAAGAAGTGTTAAAATCTCTTTCCGCTTATTTGGATGAGTGGAAGAGAGAGTACAAAGAAACAAATTGTAAAAAAATATGCAAATACAACAAAATTAACCCCAAAAATTCTGAACTTTTTACCCATTAATTTTTCTTATCATAAAATATTTGATTTTAAAAACAAACCCAGCCCCTCCCCCCCAATCCCTTGAGGTGGGAAATGTTTTTTTTGTGGGACCCATCAATCCCTATTTTTGTCCCCCCAATTCTTTCAACACGTCCAAACTAAGCAAACAGCTCTATATTTTTTCACTTTCTCTTTAATTCCATCCCCCCTATTTCTTATCATCCAAATACAGTGTGAATGTTGTGTTTAAAAAGTTTAGTGGATAGAAAATTTGAATATCTTTAAACCATTGGAGGAATTATATGTTCTATTAACTAGTTGGGCATTATGAAATCTTATCTTTGGTTGTAGTTATGGACCACCCTTCATTAAATGAGACCTGCTGGTCAAGATACAGTTGTGGCAGACAAATTGCATTGCACATGAATTATTTTATTTGAACTATATTTTATTTGATGTTAATCAGATAAGGGGGTTCCATGATCTCTCAAAATTATCTTATAATTAACCTTTTTTCTTATTACCAGGGTTCATGATCTCTCAACATTTGTTGATTTTCTTCTGTATGACAAGCCCTAAAATTAATTTCTGATAGTAGGTTATTAGTTTTGTCATTAAATGAAATTAATAAAATTAATGGCATTGCCTTTCGAGGAATATCTATTAATTTTTATCTTTTTATGTAGTTTTACATCTAGGTTACTGGTTTCGTACTTTGAATCTAAAAAGGTGATAAATTGATACGTTTTATATCTAAGGAAGACTGTAAAAAAGGAAACAAGCAAGAAACAGAGAATGTGCAGAAAGGTATGAGAGTAAATGCTCCCCCAAAGTCAGATAAGATTCTCTAGACTCCTATTTCCATTACCAAATTCCTCCATATTAAGGAAGACTGTAAAAAAGGAAACAAGCAAGAAACAGAGAATGTGCAGAAAGATATGAGAGTAAATGCTCCCCCAAAGTCAGATAAGATTCTCTAGACTCCTATTTCCATTACCA